>NJDD01006565.1:33248-50129 GCA_002245505.1 Calephelis nemesis | reverse complement strand
TATTGTTGCCCGCCAATCCACACTGGGCCCACGAGGTATCCAGGGTGGGCTCGTGGCCCACGGTGGGGGCTTAAATGAGCTGCGATGTTAATGGTACAGTTATAAGACAACATTATGTCTCATTTTAAACAACAAAAGGGCATTAAATATTTTTGACCGAATTTCGAGGCCGAATACTCCTCTGTGCGACGTAGCGTGACAACAAGTGAAGTATTAACGCGAAATATTTTAAGTGAATGTTCATAGAAGTAAACATTACAATTTGGCAATTAATATTTAAAATGCATTATTATAATAGCCTTAACTCTCTTTTAATAAAATTTGGCCGGTCTTTTGAAAGTAACCCTATGTAAAGTTATGTGTAATTTAAATCTATATGAAAGGCAACGAGTACAAACAAGCAGACGTATTGCCTGTGACCAAAAAGTGAAAAATACACGTCACATAGACACTAGTATACCTATTAAGACTCACACGTAGTTTATTCGATACCCAACCTCAGGGCCGGATGTAGGTGGAGGGCAACCGGAATGAAAGCCCTGGGACCACCACAAACGAAGGGCCCTTACAAAATACTTGGGAAAAAATCTTTCAATTCCTACTAGTACACACTAGTAAATATATTTTTCTTTGATTTTTTTTTAAATCTTTACCTGCAATAGATGCTATGTACAAACATGATTATATTGTTCTTAAGTATAGAACACATGACTAAAAATGTTCATATTATTAGGAAAAAAATTGGTGACTGGTGGCACGGTGGCGAGCATTCTAAAAGTAGGCAAATAAAATCTAAGTGACCCCACTTGTAGAGCAATCCAGGATTATAGATTACTAGGTAATATATCATTCCGAATCACACTTTACCCACTTTTAAAATAACACAGGAATATTACGTCAGCATCCATTTATATATGTTACATATACATATGTGTATATATTTACTAATGTCCTCTTATAAATTAATGAACACTGAAAAGATGACAGAGTTTTTTTTGTATTACACTCTTCGCCTTTCCAAAGATACTTATAATACTATATGTCAACAGCATCTTCAACCTCAAGGTTGATAACAGAAGGGGCATAGTTTTACACTTTGTTACATCGCATCACTACGACTGTTCTTTTGAGTAAGCTTACTCAGCGTGCTCAGTTGTGGAAACGCCGTTTTATTTTGAACTGGGTTTAACTTGGATGTCATGAAGATGAAAGGTTCATATAAAGATGGTCGATTCATCGCAGACACTTCAAAATGTCTAATTTTCTCTCTAGAACACCAGTTAGCAGCTTTTGAGCATGTATTTTCTAGGTTGTTGACGACATCTGGACCTGTCCTATTTCCTATCACTAACATTACTACCTGAAAAAGTAAGAGGTACCATGAATATCTTTTTGGTTGATCACGTTTGGAGTAACGATAAAATTTGTGAGATCAATTTCCGCATCTTTCGGATATTGTTTGAGAAATATCAAAAGTCGTCGAAACGTGCGCATTTATGTGAAACTAGGTGTTTCAACGAACTTCGTTCCACCCTTCAGTTTATATAAGGAAAAATAAATTATTGTTTTTCCCATTTTACCTGCATTTTTTTCGGTTTTTCTCTTCATAAGAACCTTCTTCTGACAATAACTAACACAACAAAAAAATTGTAGCCATATCGGTTCAGTTGTTCGGAAGTTATTCTCTTACCAACACATTTAACAATTCATTTTTATATTATATAAGAGTAATGGATTTAAGAGGAAGATAGGCAGATCATCAAGGATCGTGACTTTTGGCACTTCATAATTTTAGCCTACCCCACAACGAATAAGTGAACGTATGTGTAAATCAAACGAAAACTTAAATCGAAATTAGTAAAACGTAAACTAAATCGCTTTAATAATTAACAAGAACAAAGACTCGTGATATCTTGAAATGGCCGGACTCAAATGGCGCGTACGAACATACGTATTTAACCCGAAACTATGCATCGAGTAATAAAAAAATTATGTTCATCAAAATGCTAATTATGTAAGGAATCCAGCCCCTTGAGGATGAATGAGTTGGTTGTCTTTTTCAATATTATCCATCGTCGGTGCTTGGTAAAACTTCCAAATATTCATACTTAAAACTTAGTAGTTGAAGTTTTAGCTCTGATGATGCTGTTCTAAGTGAAACTGGTAGGCTATTTATGAAATAATGAATTATAATTTATAAGTGATATGTAAAACAGTACAAGTGTTTCTTCATTTAAAAATATGATTTGGTTGTCTGTGTATACTAACCCCTTAAACAAAGTGGTTTTCAAATTATTTTAAAATAGGTACACATATATATATATATACCAAGTTACTTGTGTAGGTACTCAATCTTCTCTATTGAGTGTCACAATCCTTGCCGAACTGCCTAGCTTCCTCCACGTTCATCTCTCTTCATACAATTTTTTTAACTAAGTAAGTTTTTTTTACTTACCTCCTTTTTATCTTTATTTCTATCTATATCTTTCTTTAAGTACATTAAAACATCCAATGATTCAGGTCGTGTGGTGTCATAAACCATGACAAAACCTTCTGCGAAACCCAGGTAATGTCTTTGGAGCACTTGGTTGGCCGTCAGTTGCATGGTTGGTGATTGAGGGGGCCCTTTAATGTAGAATTAATTATTTACAATTATATATCTCTTTATATAAAAATCAATTGCTGTTCCTTACTGTGCAAAAACTCGAGAATGGCTGATCCGATTTGGCTAATTTTGGTTTTGAATTATTTGTTCAAATCCAGGGAAGGTTTAAAAGGTAAGAAAAATGGAAAAACATTTTAATTTTTCCCATACAAACCGAATGGATGAAACAAAGTTCGCCGGATAGTTAGTTATATATATTTTCTAAACCATTATAAACCTTTCCTGTGTATGTTGAAAACATCAAAAATTCAAATTGATTAAATTGTCTAGGTTTTGAGTTTTAGACAAACTTCTAAAGAACAGCAATTATTATTTTTGAAATTAATCATTTAACTAAGTTTTTTTAAAAATAAGATGGCAAATGTCAGAGGTTTGCCCCTGTTGGTTCATGTATGATATATCTGCCACACAGGGCCGTAGCTATGGGGGGCATTGTGGGGCAATGCCCTACCTTGAAATCACAATGCCCTACCTTAAAAATACCAAAAACTAAGATAAATTATTATAATTAAATTGTTTGTTCAAAGTTTGCGATAAAAAATTGTAGCGGTATGTATTACATTTTTTTCGAAACATACCACAGTTTGTAACATTTATTTCATATTATAATAATTCTTTGCTTTGAGTATAGATGGCATTTGAAGCGCCATCACATAAAGCGATGGGTCTATTTAATTATATCTATGATGGAGAGGGGATTCCCCGTACCATATTCCCCACCAGATACTCTATTCACCATGACATTGATTGTTTGTAGTTTGGTTATGTGAAGTGTATGGTAAAGAGTGTTTAGTCAAAAATCGATACAATTGTCATTTTTATTGCTATAATTTGAAAATTCATTGATTTCGCGATGGATCTACGGGATTTCTTTGGAAAAAACGAAGAGTTGAAGAGAAAATTGACCACGAAGAACCTCACTTCTCTATACAGGTGGAAGCACAAAATTCAATCGCTACTCCTAGTTCCGTGGCAACAGGTTGGTCAACACATGTTGGTAATGTTAGCTATGGTATTCCTTCTGATATTGCACACATTGGAGAACCAATAAAACAAGTTGTTTTAGACACATATCCAAAACAACATAACAGGGCCTTTGTTTCCGATTGGTTCAAGCGTTATAAATGGTTGCAGTATTCTGTTGACAAAGATGCTGCTTTTTGCTATCCATGCCAGCTATTTTTACCTCATGCAAGCAAACAGACTTCGTACACTTCTACAGAATTTACAAGCTGGAAAAATGCCACTGATTCTAAAACTGGTTTTCCAAAACATGAAAAATCAATTTCTCATATTCAAGCTATGTCGATGTGGCAGGAGAAATTACAAAGAATATCTACATCTAGGTATTACTAGATATCTGTAATTAAAGTAATACAATTTCTAATTGTCAATGAGTTAGCTTTGCGTGGAAATTGTATTTTAGAAGAAGAAAAAGAAAAAGGATTGTTTCAGAATTTATTTGAATACACATGTATGAAAGATCCAAATTTGAACGAGGTTCTCACTCATATACCACAAAACGCAACATATTGTTCACCTGAAATTCAAAATCAAATAATTCAAGCAGTACAAAGTTCCATTGTCAAAGATATTAATGAATCTGACGTGAAATGGTTTACTCTATTGGAAGATGGGACGAGAAATTAAAATAACCGCAAAAATATTGCATTAGCAATACGTTACGTCAAGGATGGTGTCATCAATGAGTCATTGCTGATGGTTCAGACTACTGAAAACCTTGATGCAGCCACTTTCACGGAATTAACGTTAAATACTCTTACGGAAAATAACATTGACCCCTCTTGTATGCTTAGCCAATGCTATGATGGCGCAAGTGTAATGAGTGGGAAAGTTTCAGGAGTTGCGACTAGAATAGAAAATAAATTGGGCCGGAAAATTCTTTACCTCCACTGCTATAACCATCGCTTGCACTTAATAGTCATCAGAACTATCTCAGAAATGACTTTTATCTGTTTATTTTTTGACCAATGCATCATGTTACATGAATTCTTTCATCATGGCAAGACATCTGCCTTATATGTATAGTGGAAAAAGAATAGGCCGACTCTAACAACGCTGGTCTGGACATTTGGCAGTTACAAAAATTGTATATGATAATTATTCATCGATTTTGCAGACTTTAAAAGAAATTAAAAATGGCAGTTTCAATGGTGATGATGTCGCCAAGAGTATCGGTATTAAAAAAGTTGTGCTTGATCTGGAATTCCGAATGGCCATGGTTGTGGCCAAAAAAGTCTTATCCATGCTATAACCTGCAGACGCAGCTTTGCAAGCCCGAAGCGCAGGTTTGAAAGACGCCATAACAATCATAAAGTGTGTCGAAGATGAAATTATAAAATTAAGATCAAATCAGATGTATAATCAAATTCTGGAAGAAGCTAAGTCTTTAACAAGCGACGACTGCGGCGAATCTGAAAATAAGACACAGACCTCGAAGAGTCAAGTAAAAAAACCAAATCGGATGAATGACTATTTCACGTATGGTCCCTCCTGTTCCTCTGCCAAACAAAATATAGAAGAGAATGATGAGCCATTTAAGTCTGAGTATTTCGAAACGTTGGACATACTAATTGCTGAATTACAAAGAAGGTTTTCGGACAACGATGATCTAATCAATTCGATTGCAAGTCCCGACGAGTTGGATGTAGATAAAATGGTTCCACTAAAAAATTTGGGTAAGTTTGGAAAAAAATAATATTTTAAATAATTAGTCAATAATAAATAATCAATTTACAATTTTAACCTGATTTACATTTTTTTAGGTCTGAAAATTCCATCAAGAGAAGAGGCTAGTGTGGTTAAAGCTTACTTGAGTTGTAAAGAGGATAAAATGGCAAATACATTGCAAGTTTTGTACCGGCAACGAGAGGCGTTCAAAGATACATATGAACTTTTTGCATCTGTGGCGACCATAGGATATAGCACAGCAGTGTGCGAATCTACGTTTTCAACTTTAACTGCAATTAATAGGCCTCAAAGACTGTCAATGGGTCACGAGAGAATGGCTGGTATGGTATTTCTGGCCTTTGAAAAAAAAGAACAAAATCAGTTGATCTGAACGAAGTTCTTCGCATTTTTAATAACATGGCGAAACGTAGAATTCAGCTGTTTTAAGTATTTTTATTATTATGTTAATTATTATAATAAGTTTGCAGAATTAATATAATCTAAATGGTATTTTTAGTCGTATCTATTTACTCGTACCACCCCACCCAACAATTAATTATTACCTCACTCTCATTCAGACGTGGATCTCTACATCCAAATCTGGAAGTTCAACCATCTTGTTCGCTTGTTCTTTTTTTTACTTCCGCCCTACCTGTAACCAATGCTATGCTAGCTACATCCCTGCTGCCACACTGTCATATTTTCTTCTAAAATAACAAAAGAAAGATAATCAGGAGTTATTAACCTGATACTGGGATCTTAAGCTCTTAGCGCAATCAAGCTTACCTGTTAGCCTACTTTTTCTGTTAAAACACAATAAACAGTGGTTGGAACAGTAAGACTATAACACCAATCAGGGCAAGCTTTAGCAGGTCTGACTAAATCCTACAGAAAATCCAAATAACATTTTTCAACCGGCTTATTGCTCGACCAACCACGTGGCTTGGCTTCAATTCCCGGCAGGGGGCAGGCACTTGTGTGATGAACATTTAGATGTCTGCATTTCAAGGTCTGGGTGTTATTATTTACTCTGGTACATATTTAAGCATTTTTATGTATAGGAATTGTTGCCACACACCCATTACACAAGTATATGTATAATTTTCTTACTTTTGGGTTAGATTCAATTTGTATAACTTGTCCAAGGGATATTTATTTAATATTTATTGTTGTATTATCGTTATCCCACATTTTTTTTTATTATAAGTGATTTTTAATACACTATATATAACAAGTGTATTAGGGAAATAGTGGTTCCTTTTTGTATAAAACATCTTCCTTTGTATAAATCATCCATTGGTCATTGCAGCATATTATGAAAATGGATGAAAAAAAACTTAATATTCATAGATAGGACAGGACTACAACTATCGGCTCAGCTAATTAATAATAAGATTAGTATTCTTCCCTAACAGAAAAGTTTATGGACACTTATAATATATTGCCATAACATTTTTGTTTTAAAGTCATTAAGTAACTTATGGACACTTTTAGCTTGTCAAAACTTAATCCTCTGATCAACTTCCATTAAAAAAGTTGCATATTCTTATGCTTACATTCATTACAATGGAAATAACTTCCTCAGATAATTACATTGCCTAACTGCTCGAAACATTCTTAACTCTGTTTAGAATAGGCCAGCCAGTTGGTATTGACTTGGGTTTAGATTCATATTAACAATGCACCACTAACATCTTTAGTATCTACTTTTTATAGGACAAGATAGAAAAGAAGCACACTGGTCTCCTGATGTTAAGACGCATCCATGGCCTATAAACACCATAGATGTTGTAGATATATCACTGGCCTGTGATATGTGGCCTGGAGAGCAGAGTCTAATGTACAAATATTGCAAGTATACAAGCTACCTTACTCTCGGACCTGAACATGGACATATCAAACAATGTCAACATGGTGACTGGGATAAATACAAAATAATACATAGTGACCAAAATACAAAATAATACATACATACCAGTGATTAAAGGTAGGTAAGGTTAGACCATCTGCCTTTCAGCCAGACAGAAAGGCAGAGGGTCTATTCTACATAGGTGAACATGAGGAGAAATTGATTCCTTTATAAATTTCTTCCCATCAGGAAATTAGTCAACTTTTAGCAATCACCTAAATAATATTAAGTACCAAATAATATAAGTAAAAAATCTTGCCTGTTATCGGTGGTTCCAGACCAGCAGTGTCATAAAAACAAACTCTCTCCTTAGTGCCACGGTCGGTTTCTATATTGGCTACGTAGATATCTTCTATCGTTGGGTAGAACGACGACTTAGAATTTACATTTCCGTATATTAATTGCTCCAAAACTGCCGTCTTTCCGACTCCTTTCATTCCACACACAATTACTTTACTAGTTTTACCCATTTTTGATCATTTAAATAGAAAGTAGGTTTTAATTATACATCAGTGTCACACTTTGAAATCGAGTTGCGACATATTTTAAACCTCTACTCCGGACTTTTTAAAATCAATATTTACTTCTTAATCATTCTTAATTAATACTCAATGTATTATATTATAGCGGACAGGTATATTTACAAAAAATAATAGATAAAATTTGTGAACAATTTGCGAACGACAAGGTCAAGAAAACAAACCAGCTGTCAATGTCATACAAAAGAATGACAATTGATAGCAATTGACAAGACATCATTGTCGTTGTTTTTTTTTAATTTGTCCCAATCCCAATAATCACAAATCGTTATAGAATGTCTTGTCAGGACATTGAGTAAAGCGATGTCATCCTTACTCAAGCTCGATTTGTGAAATTTGGCGATAAGAAAAGATACGATTTCCAATTCCGACTAGTACTTATTTCTTCTTTACTAAAATGCAATCTAAATTGACTAATTTTACTCAAAATAAACACGGAGTTTAATAATTACGAAACAAACTTCTACCATCTTCTTTCACGAAGGAGCTAAAATTCTGTTTCTTTTTTAATTTGAAGTTAATTGAAATCGAGTTCAATCAATTATTTTTGGAAAAATTTTTGGCATCGGCGATGTTGGTGCTTTAAGTATTAAAATGGTATAGATCTCTAACTAGTTTGTGAGTATTAAACCAACGTGAGCCTGTAGTTATATTACAAGTTTTCATCCAAATTCATAAAATTAGGCATAGATATTTATTGTTCGTGATTTCTAAAACATCTTTGGTAATATTATTTACTTTGCTCTTGATACAGCCTACAGGCTTTACTTTTTTATCAATTTAAATGAATTTCTTAGAAAAGTCATATCTGTCTTATAGATTTCTCAACCTTTTTAAATAATTTAATTTACATTTATGTTCTTGAAACAAACTAGATCAATGACAACTAGCACTACTTGTTAAAATAACACATTTATAAAATCGGCATAAATACATTTAAAATGTGTGCGTGTACTAGCGTACACTCGTAAGAAGTGAAGAAGTGAAACTTCTTTATGACGTAATTTTTCAAAAAATAATTCACTATATGCAACTTTACAGAAATTGGTTAAATAAAGTTTATTGCCAATCCCTACTCCGCTGGAGAAAGTATGCTTTAGTAACGAAAAAATGTGACGCGTAACGAAAAAATGTTATACTATTTTTTTTTCAAAGTCCGATAAAGAAGTTTCACTTCAAAAACGATTCAAATCGAGTATGGAAATCAAATAGTGACTATGGCGAACTAGTGAACACGGCTAGTGCATGCGGTTGGTCTGAAAATACCGTTTATAAAATCATCAAAGAACAGAAGGAAACGATTGATCTAAAATTGCCTGTAAAAAAAGAGCTTGACTATCTATGATTAACAAATTTGATGATTAGTAGTATTAAGATTATTAGTAGTAGTAAGATTGCTAAGGCTATCAAGGACACTTTTCCCCCTTCTAAAACCAAATTGACTGTCAGGTAAGTCCTTCTAATCTCTACGAACCACTAAGTCTGTTTTTGAGCAAATATTCGAACACCTTGTAGAGAGTTGATCACAATGCAATGGGCTTGTAAGACGTGGGGTTGTTAGGATCTCCTCCGTTTTATATGTGGGGACTATTATTTGGCTTTTCCAGGCATTGGGTATGATTCCGGTTTACAAGAAAAATATGGTTTAGTAATTTCAGTATTTCCCGTCTTGGTCCGGGCTCCTTTGCAGAATAGACCATCTGCCTTCTTACCGTCACTAACACCGTGACATCCTACTAGGAGGTAGAGTTTTGCAGCGACTCACCCGAATTGGTACCACCGTCTTACCTATTCCTGCCGCCATAACGTCATGACGTGTTCCGGTTTGGAGGGTAAGGTAGCCGGTAAACTTACTTTTGCCCGAGTCCTAACATCCCGGCCTCAGGTTGGCAACGCATCGTTATCACCTTTGGTGTCTCTAGGCGGAATTGAATGTCTTACCATCAGGAAATCCGTCTGCATGCTTGCCTTCCAGTATCATAAAAAAATATATATTTCTTGGCCTGGGAACTGAGGTGTGTTATAATACGGGATGCCATCTTCTCCTGGTGCTGAATCTTTAATGCCGTCTACTACAGTAAATAGTAAGTAAATAATTAAGTTAACTAATTGATTAATATCTAACTATTAAAATATTTGTACACCAAAAGTTGGTAAAATATGTAGAAACACCTAAATAATTTTGTAACACACATATTCTACAAATAAATATTTTTCTTTTCTTTTCTTATCTACACAACATAGTTCCTCATAAGAAAAAGGCTCATTACGTACATAAAGATCGAACTATTGAAAGGCTACGACGGGTTGCACGCCGGGAGTGCCGGCAGGAGTGAAAACTTGAATATTAACGTTGTGCATTTTTGATATTTTGGAATGGTTAGGGAATAATTTTGCACGAGTTGCTTTAACTATCAATATGATAGTACTATCTATCATTTAAGAGAAATAATTAATTATTTGTTTCGCTACCGTACACAATCATGTCAACATAAGTATTCGCGCAAGCGCACTGCGCCGTCTTACGAATTTTTGTCTTACGAATCAAGTCACGTGTCCTGACGCGAGTTTAGAAGTTTTTACCCATTCCAAAAAAAGTGCACCATGCTGCTGTTTTCACTTCAAAATACGGAGATCTATGAATTTTTCGTCTGTAACTTTTACTACTTAATTTTGTGATCGTGTCTACGCGTTTTTCAAAAGTTAGTTAGTAGTTAATTTGTCCCTTTCTGGGACCGGCAACGGCGACTTTTCCTTTATGGACAGTTACTTTACTCTTTGGGCGACTTCTAGGCCAATCTGTCATGTCTTCGGTATTATTAATACCTTAGTTTTTATTTCAGTCATTAGTCACTATTTACAAAGTCATGTCATGGAACGTGTAGTTCTCTTACTAGTCTGTGCGTTATGGTCTTAAGTAAAGCGGTGGTCACTTTGCACAATCTCGTCTATTGCGATTTGGCGGCAGCGAGGAAATACACGATAGGTACACTAATTTCTCCATGATTACTTCATTCGTGTACTTTCATTGTACAAAATCATCTAATTCCCAACCTAAATTAACCAATTTCACGCAATACAAACATGAAATTCAATAATTATGAAAAAATTACGATCATCTTCATTCACGGTGGCGCCAAAACGTTTTTCAAAGTTCAAGATAGCAGCCCTGTTGTCTATGCTAAGTAGTGATGTACCGACTCAGGTTAAACTTAACTCGAGTCAAGTAGATTTAAAATTTTGGTAACTCGAACTCCATTCGAGTTAACTCGATTTTATTAAAATGACGTTCAATCAGTCTCAGTTTTATTTCATTTTATCAGTTTCAATAACTCGCTTGTTTCTTAATGAATACAATGCAAAAAAAGTTTTTTAAAATAAATATAAATACAGCAATAACTTTTACTTCGCTACTCCGCCTCCGCTTCGTGGTGGCGGAGTAACGAGGAAAGGGTTGTTGTTTTGAAGTTATACTTCTTAAGACGCGTTATAAAAAAGGATGAAAGTGAAATTTTGAGATCCAAGTTTCAGTGGAGATCGAAATTCTAAGATGTAAGATAGTAAGACGCGTGCTCATCATCACATGTAATTTAGTTAGGTATATGCAAGTGCGATTTATAAATTTTTCCTAACAAACTTTTCCAAGTAGGCTACTCACGCATTCATCACGCACTCACTTTTATTAAAATGAATGAGTAATCATAATTATTGGAAAAATGAAAAAAAAACAATTCATTTATTATTTATTTATTTCTTATTTATTTTTGACATTCGTAATGGGTATATTTATTTATTTAAATAATGTGATATACATCAGTTTTTAATAACGCTATTTATATTTAGCATTCTTAACAACTTAGACAAATCAACTCGGCTTGACTCGAGCTGGACCTAACTCGAGTTAGCGAATCGAGTTGATACATTACCTGTGATACACAGTGTGACCAGATTCAGTATTTTAACACTTTTTCAGTATATTTCATCGATTTTGCCGAACATCAGTATATTTTCAGGTATATTGCTGGTAGTCAGTATTTTTGGGGATAATTTGGTTGAAGTTATGGCAACACCGTAGTGAGTGAACGTCTTTGCGACAATGTTTGCGGAATTCCCCGAAACGCGAATATCGGGACTTTCCCGGATTTTGTTTATTCTTATACATGTTATCTATGAGCAAAGATGAGTAATTTACAGATACGACAAGAAAGACGGTCGTTGCTGGCATTGTAGTATTGTATTACATATACAATTTTCAATCAATACATAGTATTAATCAGACTTGCAGATTGTATGTCCGCCTTAAGCTTTACTATTGATGGACCGGTTTTAATGTGGTTTGCACTATTAGATAGAGTGTAATTCCTAGATTACATCCATTCAAATTCGTTGTGTTTCATGAATATCAGCCTACCTGGACGAATTCGGGACGGACCGCTAGTTAATAATATAATTTTCATATAATTTTCTATATATATTATATTAACATAATTTTCAAAACAACGTCTAGTCTTTAAGTTTTCAGCTGCATGTATAGGTACTTAGTAGTTAAGCTTAAAAGATACTTTATTACTAGTATCAAATCGTCTAACACGGTTCAAGTGAAATGACTGTCTCTTCTACATTCGACTTACGGCCGGTCTCAATATTCTATCTGTCTATAACTAGCTGTTAAAATGCTTACTAAAGCTAACTGCGAGCGCTTACTTGCGTCTCTATATGCACAGATAATTGGAAACATCTGTCAATGACTAGAGTTAACGGTTGAGAGGGCTTACCGCTTACTCGAGTTAAGCATTTCTATAGAAAAAAAAAGTTGAGTGTTTCAATATCACTTTGACAGCTTACTGACGGTAAGATTTGTTACTTTTTACCCGAGTTTTGCTTATCGCCCGATGTTGACGGATAATCACAAAGTTATTGTTGTTGTTCTCTTTTATTTACATATATTTTTGTAAAAAAATGGCTATGGAAATATTTAGTGATGAAAGTGATAATGAGATGTATGAGGCTGGTGTATTTAATGCCGAAATTAGTGGTGTAACTACAATATTATTGAAGACCACCGCACATAAGCCCGTGTTAACTATTACAGTGAATTTCCGGAATCCAAATTTATGTACCTATGGATTTAAGATGTTTTGGTGTATGGAAAAGGTGCTTTCCAGTATTATCTTTAAAATTAGACTTGCAATGTAGATAACACAGGCCATTATTATTGCAACCTCTGTTCAAACCAATTTGCAGATTAAATAATATTTAGAATATGAGGTTGAAATGCCTTTAGAATCAGTGGACAGCAAGTACCCAGCCAGAGGGTGTGGTAAGTCAAAACAATCGTAGGGTAATTAGTTATTTAAAAGTTGTTTTTATTGGTTGCAAATTGTATTAAAGGGCAAACAAGCAGATTACCTAATAACCTAATAGTAAAAAATATATTTCACTTTGAAATATCCTTAGCCTGGCATGGCAGGTAACTGATGTAATAAGGAGTAACTAAGGCTACTTTTATTTCAGACTTTTGTTAAATTCCACGCAGACTGAACCGCGAGAAGAGCTAGATATAAACAAATAATTAACTTTGTCCAAATAACTAGAACCTTAGCAAGCACTAGTAAGTAAATTTTAAGCTGTTTTAGTAAGTTCGTAAGTAAAGTCATGTGTAAATGTTTATCTTTATTTAAGTAACATTTCAGTAAACACAAGAAAAGAATGAATTTGACATTAGGTGACCAAATGATACTCTCTGCCTACCCTGTAAAGGACATGGCGTGCAGTATATGACCAAATGATGATTTAACAAAAAATAAGTACCTATATATTATCTGCCCATTCAACTGTTAAAACCAATGCAAATATGTTTAAATACCTACGTTTAGATTTTTCAGGTTTGTGCAACAAAGGAACAAGCTTCTGTAATGTTCAATTCCAGAATGTAATTTATTAATTGAAATTAGTGTCATGCAAGCTTTTAAAAAGTTAATAATTGTCCAGAGAGAATAGAATTAATGCTAAAAACATGTTTAAAGAAATTAAAGAAATCTCGGTTTCCAACTACTTCGTTTTGCCATTTCTCCTCTTGATAGGAGGAAAATCTTCCAGCCGATTTTAAAATGGTCATAGTTTACTGTTGATAGGGTAAGTTAAGCTATAAAATTGTTATAAAGTAAATGGTGAAATCAGAAATAAAACATAGTCCAGAAATAAATTATTTTATTTTAATTTCCCGTCATTGCATTTCATAAAAATCCTTAAAAAAATTCATGTTATAAGTAACAAACAAACATAACCTGATAATCAGATGTAACTGTTACATCATTATCTTGTGGCTGAAATCTTAGACCACTTGTGATACTCTGACAGGATTGACAGTATACTGGAAGGAATAAAAGAATTAAAGCAGTTGTACCAATCCAAGCCACCCACTGCACAGCACTCTACCACTTGAGCAGATCCAATATAAAGTGGGTAGGGGTCATTGGTTTAGAAACCTCGCTCTCCTTCGACAGGAGTCTAGCTAGGTTAAATAGTATGCTCTATTAGATGTGGAGTATGTCCTGAATGAACATCCAGTATGTAACTTGAAGACTGCACTACCAACCAGTGCCTATGTTTCCACCGCAAAATAAGTTTTACTGCTACATACATTTGTTATGGGTGTCAACAATGCTAATACATAAAAATACTAAGATACCTTTATACTTAGATATAGTGAACCAACTAGAATCTAGATAAACATCAATATTCATCACACAAATGCCTGCCTCTTTTGGGAAAGTGCTTATTAATTGCTAACTACTATGTAAATAACACTTTTTACATAAAAAATAATATTATGAGTATAACAAATTAAAAGCATTAAGTAACTACTATCTACTATTATCTAAATTAGACTTTTTGTATAAAAACTAAATACTCTTAAAATGGTAAACACTATTAGCTTAACTCTAACTTTAACATTAAAAATTAACATAAAATCCATACATACAAATTTTTAATCCACTAATTAATATCACAAAAATTTGAACTTCTATTGTTATATACACAATTCTTCATTTTATTTATTTCTATTTTCAAGCTTAACTTTTTCAGCTTTAGCTTGGGAATATGCTGCCATTGCTAATTATTTAGTTATTTGAGCTCTGGCTAGATCTTCATTAAGCTTCCTGCATTTAATAACTGTAAATAAAAAAAAAACATTAATTGTGTATTAAATTTTGCTTTTGTTCATAACATTATTAACATTTACTAGAATATTAAATATTTTTATGAGTCTAATGTACAATGTAGTCATTGTGTTATATTATTGCTATTGCAAAACTAAGACTTCTTTAGTTTTTACATACTGTTTCAAGAAGACATTATGTGCCATATTCATCTTAAATAAACAGTAATTTCAACATTTTAACAGTAAACGTCTGACTGCCAAAGTTGCAGTTATGAATTTCATAGCAAGCTGTGTTACTAAAACTAAATAGGCAAATATGAAATGACCAAAAAGACCACTGGTGAGAGTGCTGTGTCTAACAACTTGTCCAGACAGAAACGCAACGCCTTTCCTATTCCTGATGTAAAAACGAATCTCATGTTTGGGTTCAATGGGCAAGGTAACCTGGACACACAACACATCGACTACAGGACAGCAATGTACTTATAATATCTATGGATTCTATAAGCCATGATTGTCTGTTGTCATCAGGATATGAGTGTTTCTCAAATATTTAAATAGAGACAGAAATAAATGTAATTTAGCACCTAAGCCTGGAAATAAAGACATCAATGTTCATCACAGAAATACAAACACCTGTTGAGAATCTAACCTGAACCTTGCAGTGAGTTGGTGGATTTAAGAGTGAACACTGACCCCTCGGCCAAGGCAGTATATTAATTATATGTGTATACATGCGAATAATATTATATTGCATAGAGTAGTATTAACATGTTTATTTATTCTAAGCTCCATTGGCCCAAAAGTTGATTGGAGAATACCCGTAGGCATCGAGTTTACTTTCAATGCAAACTAATTTATTTGGTGTACAATAAAGTAGAAATAAGTAAATACTAAATTAATTAACAACTTACAAGAATTTCGTTGAGTAGGTAATGAAAACCAATTTTTTGGAAAGAAATTGGCTTTTCCTTAACATATTTTAAATCGTTTCCAAGCATCTATAAGCCTGTTGGTGGCATTTGTCACCTTCATCGTTAATATAGGATGTTTGGAAATCAATTGGAGGAAGCAGCTGCATTTTGTCTTTTCCTAGAGCCCTTGAATTAATCTGAAAAGTAATAACAGTTTAAAGGTATTATAGATGCGAATAAAAAGTACAAAATGAAGCAACATGATTTGAAAAATAAGAATACTTACGTTGAGATTCTGAGACATTTTCTTTCAAATAATTTAATTTCTAATCTTATCATTTTAAAATCTACTTGATCAAGAAAATAAATCACTCGAGACTGAAAGTTTCAATATTTTTAATTAGCTGGAGGCGGGAACAAGTTCGAACTTCGATTGTTGTTAGTTGTGAAACGCAAGTGTCAAATGTCAACTATTAAGACAAGTGTCAACCTATGCGTTTCGATATTAACGTAAGGTTCTATAAAATTAGTAATATACTTTATAATAATAATTTTAATAACCAAACATGTTGGTCCTTAACTTACAATAATCCAACATTAATACAAATAAACACGTCAGTTATAGCAAATAAGGTTTTACAAACAAATTTTAAATATATTTAGCGACGCTTAAAGAATGCACACATGCAATTACGAAACGTTACGGAGGGCCGCATTAACTAAAGTTAACACTCCTATCTACCGTTGACCGGAGTTATGCACGCCGAAATAACGTTATTGAGACGCCAGTAAGGGACAGTTTAAATTTAACTTATAACCAGGGGTTGCTACCTGCGTTCAAATGTTTGTAGCATATTGAGACCGGCCGTTAAACTTTGACAAATTTCTTTCGATAATTCGGGGATTTCCCCAAACTAGGAGATGTTTTCGTCATCATATAAATAGAACGCGATCGATCTTCGTTGTTTTATTTATTTAGTTGCATTCATCCGGACAGC
>NJDD01006565.1:0-33025 GCA_002245505.1 Calephelis nemesis | reverse complement strand
ATACATTACTTATGCTAAGCACTGTCAAATCCTCCTGTTAAAGAGTATTTATATTCTTTAATCTTTGGTCAAATCACTGTTGTTAATTATGGCGGACACGAATGTTGATTCAGAAATAACAAAAAGTGATAAATATTCAATTCTATTACCAACATACAATGAAAGAGAGAATCTACCTATTATAATATGGTTGATCATTAAGTATTTAGAACCGAGGTAAGAATTTAATCTAACCTTAAACGTAGAAAAAACAAAGATTTAATACCATGTACGTACATGTGTTGTTTTTATAGTTTATATTTTAAAACAATCAATGTAACAATAAATGTTGTCAAAAACAATAAATGCCTGATTTAGTTAAATAGATATCTAAATACAGCTTGAAATATCGGTATCTATGAAAACTTTTTTTCAGTTTGTTGGGCAACCGAAACCAGACGATTTAAAGTAAAACGTGTTGAGGCTGATGTATAGAATTTATTTGCAAATACGGTGACTACAAAGGCCACCAGGTTTCGACTTATCCAATTAAATTTATTCTGTTAATAAACCAAGAGTAAAGTTGATATTGTAATCTGTATCACAGTGTTATAAAAACTGTAATACCAGGTTGAACATTTGAGTACTATGTTCTATGCTAAATAATAAGACAATTAGCGTTTATTTGATTCCGTTTTGGGACAATAATTGTCCTGATGCAGACGGACACAAACTGTGACTATGATATACCTACCTGTTTTTTATTTTTGGTCACCTTGTTGGTTGAAGGATTAGTGTAGGTATCCAACTCCAACCACTACCTGTGATGTTATGGTTTGATTTCCATCGGCAACAGGGATGTTTAAAGAACATCAAGACATGTTTATTTCTAGGAGCTTGTTAAATTTATTTCCATTGAATTTCTGTGTTTTAGTATAGTTAATTAATATCTAGAACACATAGTTGGCTTACTTTGGGAAAAGATCAATTTGTGTAATTTGCTCAATTTTTTTTTTTAACTTCCGTTGTGAGTTTTAGTCGCTCAGTATAGTTGTTTTGTTCTTAACAGTTTGCAATCAGGAAACTTGTGTGTGTGTATGTTTTAATTACTTTTTGAATTAATTGGATAGGCAATTTCCGCATCTGTTGCATCATTCATAATTTTATGATGCTAATAAAAAGCAATAATTGAAGATGTTTTATCACCACAAAATCCAAAGTTGTCATTGGTCAGTCTAGTCCATCAAAATAAAGTTATTAAACATATAATAATAATGTTATAAATCAAAATAAAGACCACACATTTTGGACACTAATGACAATATTACAATAATGGTTCAATGGTTCATTCCAGGTCAAATCTACAAAATAGGTTCTTTTTCGAAAAAAGTAGGAAAGTACGGACCTATCTATATTCTAGTTTTTTTTTGCAGTGGGTATGACTATGAGGTTATTATAATAGATGATGGAAGTCCAGATGGTACACTGGAAGTTGCTAAACAGTTGCAGAAATTATATGGATTAAACAAAATTGTATTGCGCCCCCGGGAAAAGAAGCTAGGGCTTGGGACAGCATATATTCATGGTATAAAACATGCTACCGGCAATTTTATCATTATAATGGATGCAGATTTAAGTCATCATGTAAGAAACATTTATGATCAATGTCAGCATTATAAATCTACAATTTTGAACTGCAAAAAAAAATGTATTTTAAAATGTTTTAAAAATCTTTTGTCATTGCTGCTAAATTATCTAAAGTAAAATTGTTTGAAATTAAAAATTGCATATGTATTTCTTACAGTACAACATACCTATACTTTGCAAACAAAAAGGTCAAAGATGGTTCACAGATCTGTCTATTTCCATACTGCTATCATTGTAATGACATTCCAAAGGATCAATAGGGAGCTAGATCTCTCTGATTCATCATTCACATCACACTTCTCGGAGTTGGGTGTTTTTAAATTCCTTTTAGCTTTTAGCCAAATTGAAGCACTACAGAATAGCTTTGTTTAGTTAAAAGATGGCTCAGGTTCAGCTCATAACAAAAGCTATTTAAGAAATTACTATATTATAACCACTCATACATCAACAAAATCACCAGTGGGCCAACAAAGCCACTGTAATGCAGACAAAAAGGTGTGACACCACTAGCAGTATATTCAAAACATTCAAACATTGTAAATGTTTACTTGATGTTGTTATATTAAAACCTTGCATATTTGAAAATAAGGTTTATTGGTAGTGATTCTGCTGTTGACAAACTTATTTAAGGTGATAATGGAGAAAATAAGAGGGGGGTAAATGTTTTTTTAGCGTCTATTAAATTATAGTAACTGGGTTCCTTCCTGATAAAATAAATAAGAGACTTACATTTTTCACTTTATCATCTACTGTGGGTGGTCTTGCTCTATTATTACTTTACTTTTTCAATATGACTGGATCATTGTTTCTTGACAAAAATACATTGGATTTTGGACTGCTTTACTTAGAAAAAGAAAATTAAAAAAATACATTATTGGTTTGTATACGAGCCAATATAGCTCATGCAACAAGTTAGTTTTATGTCAGCCAGTCGCATCTTAACCAGTGACACATGCTAAGGTGTCTTTTTAACAATAAAATATGTAAAACAATAACACATGTAAAGTGTGTGCATCTCTGAGTGCATCCATAAACTGACACTTATAACTATAATGTTCTTTAATGCAACCGACGAAAGTGATATTCTTTTTTCTTTGTAGCCAAAATTTATTCCACAATTCATTGAATTGCAAAGAAAATATGATTACGACCTAGTGTCAGGAACAAGGTATAGAGATGGCGGTGGAGTTCATGGATGGGATTTCAAAAGGAAACTCATATCTCGAGGGGCCAATTTTATCACACAACTATTACTAAGACCTGGAGCGTCAGACCTAACTGGATCATTTAGGTAATTATGACAACAATGTTAACTTGATTAAAAAACAAAACTAGCAATTATTGGCAAACCATATTTTAAGCTTAGAGTCATATTATAGTCGGAGAGCTGATGACGAATTTTGAGAAGGTTTTTTAGGCAAGCTGAAATTGCGAAAAATTACAACTTTGTCAATTGGCGAATCCTGTCTTGAAAGTCTTTTAGCAAATTAGCGGTTATTTTGCTACTGCGCAGTATATAACATTTGCAAAAAAAAATTCAAAAAAATATATTTTTGGCAAATTGAATTTTTTTTGTCTTTTAAATTACTATTTCTAGAATGCAAAAAAAATAACAGACGTTTTTGTCGGTTATTAAGTATTGCCAGACGACCTTAAAGTTATTTTTTTTAAATTACCAAAAAATATTCTTTAGGCAATCTGAAATTTATATCACATATTTATTAAGTAATTTCAATAATACCTGCAAATAGCCAGAATTAGGGAGCGCAATAAAAAGTCTTACGCGCTCCCATAGGTGCGACAAAGATAGCTAATCAAGGCATGCTGGCAGCTGCCGGGGCCCGAGCTCCTCGCGCTGTGATTGGCTATTGAGAAACCACGTGTTTTCAGGTCTGCGTTCAAAACAAAAATATTTAATTTTGTATATTTTTTTGCTAAAATTTAATAATTGATTAAAATTTTTAAATTATTAATTTTGTTTGCTGCATAAATTATTTAATTAAAAATTCAAGAATTTTAGTGTCTAAAAAAAAGAAAATTGAAAGAAAATTATTTAATTATAAGTTCAAGTATTTTAGTGTCAAAAAGAAAAGGAAATGAAAAGAAAAATGTATGTAAGATTAATTATTTACACTTAATACAATTTTGTATTTTTGGAAAAAAATATGCTATATTTTAATATATGGAGCCAAGTTTCCGACTTTTTCATAATTTCTTTAGATTATAATTTAAAATAACGACGATAAAACTTTACATACAAAATTGTAAAAAAAAAAAATTCTAAGCAAAATCTTAGTTATTAATAATTTCTTTTAATAATGATACAAAATGAAAAATCAGAAACTAGAGCATGATTAATATTATTATTTTTTTTACTTGAAAGGAATAATGACTTGTAGGATGATGGTTTAAATTATTGAATTATTATTTCATTTTTGATTTTTTTTAAGAAAATAAATTATTCAAAATTATAAAATAAAAGAAAATTTATTAGAATTTAATTATTTTCTTAATTTTCTTCGTCTTCTTCGTTGCTATCTGAAGATTCACTGTCAGATAATTCTTCTTCGCTGTTTAAGACACCATCTTCGCCATCAAGCAGATCTCCAATATCCGGCTCTGCTATAACTTCCTCTAAATATTCAGAGATTGCTGAAACATAATATTTTATTAATGTATATTAAATAATAAAATCAATTAAATATAATAAAAGGACATTTACTTGTATTTTGTGCTTCGTTTGCTTTTAAAGCATCCATAATGGATGGAGGCATGCAATCTCCTTCAAACCAGTAAAATTCTAATTTCCCATTTTGAAGGTCCCAACCATTCCTGGTTGGTGCCAAAGTACTTGGGAAACGTAAATGCGCATTCCGCCAAATGCTGGTAATATATTGAGTACGCAGCAGTTGTTGTTTTAATTCTGCCTTGCAGGGTGGCAAATTCGAAGCGTCATAATTTTTAAATCGTTTTTCAAATGGTTCATCGGGATTATCTGCTTTGTAATTTGAACAAAATTTTTCAAATCTAGCAGTATTAAAAACGACATTATCAATCTTACAGACATGGTGGACTATTTTCGTGTCAGCTTCTTCGTGATCGTCGCATGATAAATCATTATTCTCTTCCCTAATTACAACATTGCTTTCCACTTTGTAAGCGTAACATTTATCATAACTTAAGTTAATTATTGTTTCTCCGATAAGCGGAGCCATCTCTTGAGTAGCCCAATGATCAAGTAAAAAAGTAACCATTAAAATTCAAAGCAGTGTTACCACAAATTACCTTTTTCTTTGCAGTTTCTGCTGTAACATTCAAAATCTTCACTCAATTGGTTTTTCAAATCTTTCTGGTGATTCTGAACATTCTGAAATAATTTTTTCCCGCAGGTCGTTACCAACACTCTCCATGCCAATTAAAAAATTTTGAACGTTTTCCGAAGCTGATTTTCCATTTGAAATATTGTGAAGCAAATTTTTGTCGAGGCTAGGATCAAATGGGTTCATACATTTTGAAAATGAGCTGATAAAATTTTTCAACAACATCTGTTGTTCTCCCAAACAAAGCTATATCCGCGATTATTTTAAATAGTGAAAGGTAAACTACTTTCAAGATTAGGATGTCCCATTGAATCCCTCTGAGATAGCCTTTTTTATATCTGGATTTTCAAAACAAATATCTTCTACTTTTCTTTTCATATTATCCCTGTGTTTCTTCTGGGCAACTGCGTTTTGTACCTTCATGTTTGAAGACTGTTTTGCTGTTTTTATTTTATCGTGCAACTTAATGATATGCCTATCAACTTCAGCATGGCTTGGCATAGTATCTCTGGCAGAATACAGCATTCAGCTTTTTTTCGAGTAGAGCAATCTTATTTTTCATAGCTTCCTGAGAAGGTTTTACTCTCTGTTCATCTGTATTTTATTAATTTTGCATTGCTACTGTGATTCATTACCGGGTTTTATTTTATCTTCTTTCTATTGTTTATTATTTGAAACGGGCTGTAAAATTTGTGTTTTTTCTGCAGTTTTACAGGTTGTCCAAAAATGAAAACCATTGGGTTCTGTTATCTTCTATACAGTATATTATATATGTCTGATTATCTTATTAATCTACATTAATACAAAGTAAGGCAATATGTACCTATAGTAAATACACAACTATATGGATTCAAATATATTATCACTAAGCGATCAATTCATTTCGGTCACAAAATACAAGTTGTTAATTTTCTGTATACATGTATAAAACTAAAATCCTGTATTTTGTGACCAATTGATGGAATCAATCATAAGAAATAAATCTTCTTAATGAACAAACTGAGATACTTTTAAATAAGCCATAATATTTTTAATCAGCAAAAAGAAACTTTTTTGGACATTTCTAATACATATTTCTAGTACTCATAGGTACCTGAAATAACTTCGTCACCTAAGAAAAAAATATTGGATTTATTTATATTGCCGCTTGTAATTCTTATTTGATTCTCTTAGATACAATAATATTTAGTTCCTTGTTGGATTTTGCTTTGTAATTTCGCCACACTTCGTTAAGTATAGCTTGTATTTGTCTATTTGAAACAACTTCTTATTTAAACATTAAACTCTGGCTAATGGAATCAATGAAAATGTTAACTTTCTTTACACTGACAAACAATACACTGAGAGAGGAAATTTAAACAAGTGAACAACGCCCGGTAATTTTTCCGCTCGGTTCTTAAGCGAGTGCCTAAGCGTATGCATTATCGTGAATTCCCGAAAAAGCGTTTCGTTTTCAAGCAAAGACAATCTGAGGGTTACCATTCGTGTAAAAAAGTAAATAACTACTGATGACGTAATCATCATCTAGACTCCCCTACCCCCCATGTCATCCAAAATAAGCAAAGCAAAGACCTTTTTCACGAGGCTCTGATTGCTTTAACACAAAATAATTTGTTGTGAACGCAGTGTCAAATGTAAGCTGAAAACACGTGGTTTCTCAATAGCCAATCACAGCGCGAGGAGCTCGGGCCCCGGCAGCTGCCAGCATGCCTTGATTAGCTATCTTTGTCGCACCTATGGGAGCGCGTAAGACTTTTTATTGCGCTTATTTACAAACTTTGTTAACGTCTGGTAATTGTTTATAACCCGCAAAATCGTCTGGCTATTTGCAGGTATTATTGAAATTATTTAATAAATACGTGATATAAATTTCAGATTGCCTAAAGAACATTTTTTGGTAATTAAAAAAAAATAACTCTAAGGTCGTATGGCAATACTTAATTACCGACAAAAACGTCTGGGGTTTTTTTTTGCATTCTAGAAATAGTAATTTAAAAGCCAAAAAAATAATTCAATTTACCAAAAATATATTTTTTTGAATTTTTTTTTGCAAATGTTATATATGCTGCGCAGTAGCAAAATAACCGCTTATTCGCTAAAAGACTTTCAGGACCGGATTCGCCAATTGACAAAGCTGTAATTTTTCGCAATTTCAGCTTGCCTAAAGAACCTTCTCAAAATTCGTCATCATGTTAATCCATGTCACAATCTATCTGTGTTCCAAATTTCAGACAAATCCGTTCAGCCCTTCGAGCCTGAAAGAATTACAAACATCTGCACATAC
Source organism: Calephelis nemesis (assembly GCA_002245505.1). Lineage (NCBI taxonomy): Eukaryota > Metazoa > Arthropoda > Insecta > Lepidoptera > Riodinidae > Calephelis > Calephelis nemesis. The sequence goes on along the minus strand of NJDD01006565.1, from coordinate 25,795 downwards.
ACAGTCACAAACTTACTTATTTATAATATTAATAGGATTTATTGTGATATGTATTTAAGTATTTCTTTCTATTAATTTCTTTATATAGCACCTGCTACAAATATATAATTTTCTTCCTTCGGAGTTAGATCAATTTGCATAATTTGTCCAGAGATATTTATTCACAACTTATTTCAGGTTGTATAAAAAGGATGTTCTTCAAAAGTTAATAGATAGCTGTGTATCCAAAGGATATGTATTTCAAATGGAGATGATCATTCGGTGAGTGTGTATATGGTTTTAATTATTTGCTAGTTATTTTGATGTGTAAAGAACTAAGTTTTTCAAAATACACGAAAATTAATTATTCATTAGTTGGTTCATATCCAAGTAATATTTTTTTATGATATTTGAAGGCAAACAAGCAGAAGGCAAAGAAGCGTTGCCAATCTGTTAGGCCCCGAGCAAAAGTAAGTTTACCAGCTACCTTACCCTCCAAACCAGAACACGTCATGACGTTATGGCGGAGGAATAGGTAAGGCGGTGGTACCAAACCGGGCGAGTCGCTGCCACCTTGTAGAATGTCACTATGTTCACCTGTTAATGAGCTGCCTGGCAGAAAGGCACATAGTCTATTCTGCAAAGGAGCCCGGACAAACACAGGGCAACTGCTCACTTTTCCTCATACCACTGTTATGTTTTCTGTCCTGTCTTGTTTTTTGAAGAAAGGGTAGGGAGTAGACTTTGCACTATAGGCCTTACATCCCGGTCACAGGAAAGCAATGCTTGGCTATAGGACATGATTGTCTCTTACCATCAAGAGAGTCATGTGCTAGTTTACTTTGTTCTCACAAAAATGTTTCGCTAGGTATATGTACAAGGCTTGATTGAGCTACGGAGGTATAGTTAAAATTAAGTAAGAAAAGTTTGAAGCGTGTTTGGAAAATGTGTCTCTATTAAAATCGCCATTTCTTTGTTTTCAGAGCAAGACAACTAGATTTTACAATAGGAGAAGTGCCAATAACCTTCGTGGATCGCGTCTACGGGGAGTCCAAGCTGGGTGGTTCTGAGATAGTGCAGTTTGCCAAGGCGTTGTTGTACTTATTTGCTACTACATAAAGCTCCTTTAGTATTAGACTGTTTCTCCACCAACGTCATTAACGAGTCACGAGAACGAATGACTACTAAGCGGTAAAATATTTACAAATGGAGGTTTTAATAGATTTAAAAAAACATCATGTGATGAATGGTTGTCACCTTAACGTCAGTAGGTGCCGTACTGTGACGTCACTATAAGTTTTTTTTACAAAAGCAATAATTAAATTTAAAAAACAGTACTATTATATTCAGTACACATAATATTCCTTTGATTTGACAGAGAGTGCAATATTGATATGATTAAGATGTTTTAAAATGTCACAGTCTTAACTTATCGTGGAATTAACTTTCCATGAACATTCCAAATTTATTGTAATTTCGGTGTGCTTATTAACGGACTCCAAAGAGGAGTAGGAATTCGACTGTAAGTTTTTTAAAATATTTTACGTATGTTTGGTACCCGATTACTCGGCCAATAGCGAACTGATTTTTATGGTTCTTTTTTGGAATTTTGGAAATATAGGTCGTGATTCCGAGGTGGTCCCACATTAATATTATTTTACTTTCCCTTTACGGGTCGGCTGGAAGAAATTTGTTTTGTTAGAGATAAGCTCGCCTTTTGTACTTTTTTACTTTTAATTATTTTTTTGTAATATCAGTTGTGTACAATAAAGAGTTAATAATTATTATGAACTGGCTAGTGGTTTTTACATATACTTAATAGTGTGTATTTTTTCTTATGATGATGACCTCGTCATTGATTGTGTGGAACCATTTCGGAATATAGGGAAGATAGGGAATCTTTGGAAAAAAGAATTATCAAATAGTGATCTTTCCAATGAAATATTTGGGAGTCGGCTTGTGCAGTTTCATTGCATTTAATTATGTCTTTTGAATCCCTAATCCCTGTGGTCATTGCATCACGTTTGAATGGACGGACTTATTTCGTTAATTATTTTTTTTACTTTATCATTGCCAAGACATAATATTGTTAATATTAATTAATAATCGGCTACCTGACACCATAAATTCAAAATAATATAATATATGTAAATATTAATGATCTTTCAAATATTTCAACAACTTTTTTTAGTATTTTTGCCAAAAAAAGTAAAGTTCGGAAAGCAGGTTGTATGATTGTTATCGGGTTGACATGATAAAGTAGTATTGTTAATAACGTCAATCCCTGCTTGACATTTTGTAAAAACGTCTGGTTTAGTTACACATTGGTTGTTTAAAATAAAATGCTATTTTATTGTGCATGCATTTATGGTAGTCTTTTTTTATTTTTGAGAAATTGTTGGCCTAAGAGGCTATGGTTTGTTATATATGCCTCAATTTCAAAACATCTGAACAAAGGGGGGGAGATATTAAGGATATATGTGTGTTTTAATACAATGTAATGTACTTGGATAAATCTAATTTTCACGGTTTAATAATGCAGATAAAATATTGTGATGCTACGATTTGATTGTTAAAATACTATATAAATGCTAAAAAAATTAATATATTTATAAATTATAACTCTATTTTTATTTACCACTAAGGGATGATTTTACCTTTTGTTTGCACTACTTCTACTGCAGACTGGGTGCAAATGAAAATATATTAATCGAAGGTTAACTATTTACTTGAACAACGTAGCTGAACTATGCACTTTACTTAGTTCTGCTATGTAGCAATAGTAACCTAGCTAAACATTTAATATATACGGTAAAAAAGAGTGCGCCAGTCTCTTGCACGGTTCAAATAAGTACAGTTCCATCTGTGTATCATGTATAGAACAAAAATATTATTTTCATAACATATCACTAAATGCGCAACATAGGTTGCTAGACACCTTTCATATTGAAATAAAACCGAGTTTATTAAACTAAGTTCAGCATAAACGAGTTCAATTTTCGGTTCTGATCTCTTTTATCAGCTCTAGCAGATCATCTGTAAATACTATTTTAAATTGTCTATATTCTTACTACTTATCGCGTAAAATTGTTTAATATTAATATATTTACAATAAACAAAATTTCTTTGACAATAGAATTGACACTTTATACTAGAACAATGCGTGTTTAACGAGTTAAACAAAGAAAATCAGTTTAAAATTTGAACTCGTTTCAGTAGTCACTCTTAAATCTCAATTTCATGCAAATTGGACTCTGTTTTGTTATTTTAGGAACTCTTGAACATAGTTTATTTAGTTTTAAAAGAATTTGGCAAGTCCCATTAAATAAATTGTTTATTAGTAACTAAATGTCAACTATTCGCTAGTATTGTGTTCAAGAGTATCTAAAATGACATATCCGATATTAATTTTCAATATTGCATAAATCAAGTTTCAAGAGTACAACAACTTTTACTTAAACAATTTAAACATTTCAGTTCTCAGAGATGAAATGAAAACTGCAGTTCTTAGAGCAGCCTTAATCAGATAAGAGCCATATATGCGTATAAAAATATTTCGATATATCGCACCCCCGGTGCAACACTCACTTATGCAAAAATATAGTTTTTCAGGAAAAGCATTTAAAACTTTGAGACGTCACTCAACAATGACTTTAAAAGATATAGATAAGATGAAAAGCTCATACTACAACGTTGACTTTAAACTTTACTTTTGTATAAATAATGACCACTAAATATTGTCAATAATATACTATACAATTATTGAAACCTTCCCACCCCCTCAAAAGTGACGTTCTGGTTCTAACGAAAAATTGTTACTGTAGTTATGTCATACCTATGGTCATACTAAGTTACAAAGAAAACATGAACAAATTGTTACAAAGTTTTATTTCAAATCACAAATATGAACTGTTATTAGGAAGGAAATAAATAAATCAACATTTTTTAAAATAAACAACACACGTTGTACTTCTCAACATTTTACATAGTGTACAAAAAAAATCAAGAAATGTAATGTAAATACTGTAAAGAGAGTCTCTCAACTGTCTCATTAAGTATGATAAAATAAAAAAAATACGTGAGTACGTTATAACCTTTTTATCTTAGACAAGGTTCAGGCTTAAGTTAATATTTACTTATAATTAAAACTAACTTTGAGCTCAGTACCAATGCTTCTAGATCTAGTAAGTACCAATCTGAATTCTAAGTAATCAGACTTTTGATATCAAAACGACTTAATCACCTATGTATCTAATAATTCTTATAAGCGTAGTATTAGGAATCTTTTACTAAATTGTTCAAAACATTTAACATCAAGTATACATAAATTTGTAACATGAAATAAATGAGTTTCTTCTTTGAGAATCAACACGTATTATAAAGTATATTAAAATTAAATGAGATCTCTAAAGAACTTTTCATAGTATCTTGGTACTATGTTTGTCTCTATCAAACTTAAAAGGTCGCGCTTCTTTCGTTCTGTAATAGCAATTTTCGAGGTATATGCTGGTTTTAAAGCAATCTCGTTAATGCTTGCAACATTGCCCTCGACGTAACTTACTTCTATTATGTTCTATTATAGCTTTGGCCTCTTCCCAGTTTTCAGTCTTGTAGGTTGTTCGATATTGATAATTAGCGCAATTTTTAATAAACTTAATACTCATAATCTCACTAATTTTAATCGCATCCCCGTTAATATTTTTGTTCACGTTAAAGCTTGTTGTTTCCATCAAAGCCTTAAGATCTACGAAATCACTGTAGTTCATTTCTCTCACAAAAAATTTCCCTGTCTTCTTCGCACCACGTATTATGGATATGTATTGTTCAGGAATATATATGGGCCCAGATTTTTTGGCTCTAGCTTGGCTTGCTTTCTCGATTACTGAATGTGCTGTGTCGCCTTCGTTTTGTGTGTGCCCGCGTATCAAGAAGTTGTGTTGTATGGAATTTATGTTTAATTTTGTTAGTGCAAAATAGTACATTGCAAATACGAATCGATTTTTATTCTGTCCGCAGCAATTATCGGAATAAAAAATTAGGTCACAGCCAGGATATTTATTAGCAACTTCTGACAAATAAGAATACACACAATATCCTATTTCTATAGAGCCCCTGTTGCCTAAGCCTTCATGCCAAAAGTAACATGTAGTTTCTCGACATTTAGCATTGGAAATAGTAAAATTGTACCAATTTAGCCGAGATTTATAAAAAAAAGCAGATGAATTTCCTACAGGACATGGCAAGACAGCTTGTAAGTCCTAAGTACAAACGACCTTTGTGCTTTGGGAATTTTGAAAGAAAGAAAGAAAGCAAGAAAAATATTTATTTGCGGAATATGAGTGTTACAAAGATGTTACAAAATTATTTAAACGTTTCAACATATTCTACCAACTTGTCGTGTGCAAATATTTAATAGGTTTTAATCAAATTACTAATTTTAATTATTTAATTACAATCTACAACACACTGTATTTTGTATTTATTATAAGATTATTTATTAATACAACAATTTTTAGAATGTAAATTAATTTATCCCTGTCTACCGTAAACTACCACCGTTTCCAAACCTAGCCAGACAGGAGAAGAAACGGCGAAACAAACTCCTGCGTACCCGACATTCTGCAATTATTAATCATATTAGAAATACTAAATTATTTATTCTTATCTGCAAGAAAATCTTTGACACTGTAATAATTTTTCTCTAAAAGTAAGTTGAATACCTTTTTTCGAAATCTGCTTAATGGAAGTGATTTAAGATTATCAGGAATTTTGTTGTATATACGAATTGACATGCAATACACATTATTTTTGTAAATGTTGATTTTTTGGTTAGGCACATGTAGTTTCTCACTATTTCTAAAATGAGATAAACCTAGGACTTCAGCATTCGTATGAAACAAATGATGATGTTTTTTTACAAATACACATACAGCTAATATATATAAACACGGCAAAGGTAATATTTTAAGTGACTTAAAAAGTGGCTTGCATGAATGTAATTGATTGACATTACATATCGCGCGTATACACTTCTTTTGAACTCTAAAGAGTCTAGTTAATTCTACAGAATTCCCCCAAATAGGAATACCATACTGCAAAACGGAATAAACATACCCGTGATATGCTAACAGAGATGCCTTTAATCCTGACACTTCTCTAATTCTTCTTAACACATATACAAACCTATCAATTTTATTGCAAAGTAAATCAATATGCGATTTCCAGTTACAAAATTTATCGATTTTTATTCCTAGGAATTTAGTACAATCTACATTCTCAATAGTAGTATTATTTAAAATACCATCTAATTTTTTAGTAACTCTATAATGTGTTTGAAATTCAACTAATTTTGTCTTCGTAAGATTTATTTTTAGATTATTTTCATTTAACCATTCTGTCACTTTAGTCAAAGTTTTACTTGTTTCTTCCAATAAATCGTTTTTATTTTTGCTCTTGATGAGAAGTGTAGTATCATCAGCAAACAAAATTGAATCATGATTGATAGCATCAGGTAAATCATTTATGTAAATTATGAAAAGTAATGGCCCTAAAACACTACCTTGTGGTACACCACAGTCATTAAAAAGATAACTTGAAGTATATACTTTCTTGCTGTTTCCACTTATTTTTGAAATCTCAACACATTGCTTTCTATTCTCTAAATATTGACTTTCTTTCATGTCTCTATCTTTTTCAATTCTACTCAAACCCTTTTCTTCTTGGTGAACGTTGTAACTGGCGTATAATTTTACTTTTTCTTGTTCTGGAGCATTTTCGTATGCAACGCATTGGTCACAAAGATCTTTCTTCGGTCTAAAAAAGCCAATATTAAAATCGTGATTAAAAATGCGTTGATAGGCGTCGTAATTAACAGAGGGCTTATTATTTTGGTTCTGTACTTATAGTTTCTATGTAATTCTGCAATAGTCAAGCCACCATCAATAAAAAGACTACTTGTGTTTGCCCGCAGATAGTGGCTTTCTACCTTCGGAATAGATTCGATATGATCTTTGACGGCTTTTATCAATTCACTGTCCAACTTGCGATGCTTTCCGTGTTTGCCTCGGTGGTCTTCAGGAATGATACCATCATTAATTTTTTTTAGCATCAATGACAGTTCGTATCATTCTTGGTGAAATTCCTAAGGTGTTGATTAAAAATGTTTTGCAAACCCGGACTGAATGACCGTGATTGAGTAAATAAAATACAGAGTTACCTTGTCTTGGGTACCGACGGTTCGTTTTAATACGCCGGCTTACAATTCCAGTGGTCTGATGCAGGAATTAAAAAATCACAATGTCTTTCTACGCTGCCTAGCCCCCAATAAGAATTGAATATTTCTTTCCTTTTTTCTTGGCTAAAATTTGACGAACAAGCCAGCCGGCACTTTTCTGTACAACTAGGACCAATTTTTCTAGCCTGAACAGTTTTGCCAGTCTGAAGTGATTGATATTCATTACCGGAATTCCTCAACTTTTTTGCTATATTTTTTTTCCAGCTATGAGGATTACGAGTACGCTTTCTTCCTTTGTTTTTTGGTGGTGATATTGGTTCTTGATCATCAACAGCCTCATTACCAGAGCTACTATCATATACTGGAGACACTATTTGAGGATGAAGACGAAATAGATGGGGGCTTGAAATCGTCACCTGAATCAGTACCAGAGTAGTCACCAGTTGGATATCCAGATTCCTGTTCTTCTGTAAAAGTTTCGTCAATATCAGTACTATTAGATGGGGAGTTTAAAGTTGGTAAAAGGGAGCTACTGTCAGCTTGATTGATGTTAGAAGGTGGAGCTGAAGTTTTCATGGGTTCATTTCGTTCAATAGGTGATGTTGGACGTTCGTTGTCAATAACAGCAGGGGAGAGTAGAGTTGGTAAAAGAGAGCTACTGCCATCTTGATTGATATGAGTAGGTGGAACTAAAGATTCGATGGATTCGATACTTGCAATGGGTGACGTCGGACGGGTCAGTAATACCAGTCTTTTTCCCCAAGACAGCATTTTATTTCCTTAAAAAACACCTAAAACAAAGAAAAAAGAATCGTAATAAATAAATAGTTCATTGATTTGTGTGAATTGTGTGGCACATTTATTTAACAAAAACGCAAGAATTGGGGAAACAACGTCATTGATCAACAAAGGTCATTGTAGTACAGAAATAAACTTTTAAAAATATTTAATATTGGAGAAATAATGTCACAACTGTATCTTAGGTCATTGTTGCTCTAAAATAAAAAAAAAACGATTATGTCTCAATTACCTTAGTAACAGTGTAGCTCCACAACACTTCTACGTTAGCGGGGGGACCGCGCACAACTGACCGATGAAACGATGTTGCTCCAAGCGACGTCGTGATTCGCGCCAAAACCATAATGACACTCACGCCCTCATACGGAAACTATGCGTACTACAAAAGTAACGTTATCGCACCGAATAGAGAGGTGCTTTTGGACATTAACTACATAATTAACTCATTTTTGCATTTTTTACAAAAGTGACAGTGTTGCATCGGGGGTGCGATATGTATTTCAATATTACGTCTTATCAATGTATGAATATCAATGTATGATGACAACAAAAAATATGACCGCAACATTTATGTGCATAGTTTAAATAGGGCTACTATGTGGTCATAGATCTTGTGTAAAACAAAGAACTGTAGCCCCTCCGTAGGGGCTTCATTGTCAGTTTGAAGTCAAGTAACCTCTTTGTAAACTACGTACTACTAATATTTTATAGTATTCCAAAAAAAAAGCACTAGATAAAAAAAAAAGTTTATTTCAAAAATACAAGAAAAAATATTAGATTATGAAAAGATTTTTATTTATTTTAACGTTTTTAATAAATGAATCAACAAAAACAGTTACATTTTAAATACTTATAATTATTATGACACATTTATTTTAATTTGGAGCTTTAGTTTCTTGGAAAATTATAAATGAAATACTTAAAAAATCAAACCTAATCGTCGTTGTCACATTCTTCACACTTTTATTGTGTGTGGTGCGTCCGTTATTAAAACCAACCATCCCAAATCCATTTACTACACATAATATATCTTATCCAGTCACCACCTTGATATCTAAATGCTCTCTTCTTCATCATTGAATAAGTTCCCACTAGGTGGTACTGGCCGTTTCCTTCTTTTTGGAGCCTAAACTTTTCCTTTCTTTGATTATTTTTTTCTTTTGAGAATCCAAACTTTCAGACGTAGAACCTAAATCTGTTTTTTTACCTGGGTATGTCACTCTGTTGTAATTGAATGTCAGTGGAAGGAATATTTCCTTAAAAAAATGTAGGTATATCACTTGTGGTAAAGGAACACCTTTACAATAACAATCCATCATTCGCATGCCAGGAAATATATTCTTTTCGCGTCTAAGAGATGTAAGAGATTCTTAGAGATGGTCACAGCACTTCCCCTGGCTTTTTGAGGATACGCAAGTATACTATTACTGAGGACACTTGGAGTTGGACTATTAATTGCTCCAGAAATGCTAGCAGCTGATGTTGTGGGAAGCTTGGAAAGAACGGCATGGGGGTCAAAAAGGTTGGCTCCCGTCGTTTTGAATCTAGCCTTCAAGTTTGTATCTAGGTATAGTAGGGCTGATTCCATTCCATAGTCTGTTGAGCAGCAACGGAAATTGCTCCTTTGATATTGTACCTTTAGTCCTGCTTGATTTACGCCAATCGTCTAATATTTGATGCCATTTCCGCTTTAACGGTACTAAAACTGAAACATCTAGCGATGGCACAATATGCGTTGAATTAGATGGAAGTGACGTCATGTAAATGTTATTTTCGTGAGGTGTATTGATAACTGCAAATGAAAAGTGGCTGACGAGGTCATCTCCAATCACTTTCATCTTTATCTGAATTCATGTTTTGGATATGGGGCAAGAGAATTTAAAAAAAACATTGTTCATACAGGTTCATATCGAACCATCAAATAGAGCTGTGGTTATAAATGGTTCCAGCAAGTCAACCTATGGTCCAGTTTTATAAGTTCATGGCTTTATAAACCGCCGTTGGCGTTAACAATATCCCGACTGCTTACCCACATACCATTATACTTACTACTTCTCGCGATTGTTTCTCTACCTTCTCGGTCCTTTTAGTTCCACGAGAAACCAGCACGTTTTTTGCCCCAGGATCATCGGTAATCTTGGTCTCATCGTAGTTGAATACTTGATATACATCAGCGTCTTTTAGAACATCCTGAATGTGGTGAAGAACTCTGAAATGTCTTCGCGTCCGACACTGGATCTGGACCTCTTTATATTTGTGGCTAGCCTGTTGCTTAAGTTGTTTCTTGTAACAAAAGTCGCATCAAAAAGATCCAGGATGATCCTTCCATTCTTTAGCGGTTTTGCCTTGTTTTTGGACATGTTTAACCACTAATAGAGCAACATAGTGTGATGTTGATGGGAATCCCCAAATGTAACTTGCGTGAGAGCATCAGTTATTTCCTGCTCATCTTCATGACTTAGGACGGTCGGATGCTTGCCAAATAGCTTATTACCAAGCGTGCTGCGAGAAATATTATATCTTCTACTGGCTTCAGCCTGGCTCCGTTGCTGTAGCAGCAAGTGCTTTTTCCACATTTTCTTGATTGAAGTTTGCGTAAGATCGTGATCCTACCACTCTTTTGTACGGAACCGAAAGAAAATACATAACCTATACAGTAAAAGAAAAAAAATAATAAAAATGAAATGTGGAGCATGTTGACAAATTAGCCCCGCGTGATAAAATAGGCGTATAAAAACAAAGCGACCTCAGTCCTAGTACATTGAAATCCAGTAAAGTCTGTTTTCTTATTTTAACAACAATAAAGAGCTTAACTATTTGAAAACTGTTGGCATTAGGTCCAAAAGAACTAGCTTTTCCTAGGAAATTAACTTTTGAAATGTAAATAGACCAGAAATTTGTAAAAATCGCAAAAATGTAACGGATTCACGCGTCTTTGTATAATCAAATGATTGAGGCGTATTTGAATTTCACGACATCCATCTTGCGTACAGGTACTAATCGCATAAAAATACTAATCAATGATGAGAACTGAGTAACAACGGTATACGATTTTTTAACAAGCAAACATATTTTAATCTTTTATTTATATTAAAAATCATATACTAATGTTGCAAAAATAATTTAATGTTTCTATAAACCATTACATTGGATTCTGGCATAGGATGCTTACATATATCTTGGGTATCAGTGTTTTCGTTTCCGATCTCCTCTCTAGGTTGCATGGTCAAGATGTTTTTGTAAAATGTTAAATCCTCACGTGAGATCCAATCCGCACCAAAATGTTTGCTTAATAACTTTTCGACGTCCGTTAATTTTGCTGGCTGGATAGATACTTCATTTCTAGGCATCGGCAATGGAAATAAATCCATGAAAGATTTTCATCTTTTTAAAATGGATTTGTATTGACCGAATTCTGAGTTATAAGGCTATGTTCACATGTAACGCGCGTTAATTCGCGTTAATCGCGCGATCAAATTTGAAGAGAGTTCAGATGATGAGCGCTAATGCGCGTTGCGAGAGTACTCGTCAGTCTAGTTCGGTAGAACGTAGAAAATGGACGTGGAAGAGGCTATTATTTTGTGGTTATATTATAAAGAAAAATATAGAAAAAGAAAACGTACACATTGGGTTCATCCAATTTTGAAAAATAGACCCAGTTTGTTTGCGACACTATATCCGAATCTAAGAGACCATGAATCTGAATTCTTTTATTACTTTAGAATGTCTATAAAGTCATTCGACAATTTGCTTCAACTCATCCAAGAGGACATTACAGCAGCTCCGAACGCCATCAGATATTGTATTTCACCCAAAGAAAAACTAATAATTGTTTTAAGGTAAGATTTATTAATATTGATAATTAACAATCTGTAAACAATTCTAGTTGAGAATCATCATTGCTGGTGGCAACTGATGACGGCGTCCCAGGTGCTATGTCTCGTCCGCTCGTTGTGTAGCCATAACCAGACGGATAATGTTGTGAGGGCCAATAATTTTCAGACGAGTAATTAGATGCTGAAGGAGAATGATCAACAGTGGTTGGGTTTTGGTATTGCGCTATTAAATTATACATGTCAATCTTGGCTCTAAGGCGTCTATGTTCGGGTATTTTCTTTATTTCGTTTACTAAAGACAAGCAAAATAATTTGTCCTCATCTCCCACCTCCTGTGTTTTTCTTGCTAATTCGGTAAACTCAGCATGTCTCTGTTCAATACTCTTTTCTAGAACATTAATAAATTTGTTATCACTGTCATTGGATTTGACTCTTTTAGCAGTTGGCTTGCAAGGTGGTGGCATTTCAGCGTTATTATCATTGTCATTATTATCAGCCTCAGTTTCTTTATCTTCACTGAAATTACTGTGCTTTTCTTTTCCTGGTGTGGAAGATTTCAAAAAGAGTAGCCTGTTAAAATGTATGTAGTTGTTTTTACACGCTCCAGACCCAGATTTTCCTTTTTTCGCTGCTCTTATAAAATTATCTTTTAAGCTTTTCCACTTCTTCTGCAACAAATTACCTGTGGAAATGGAATTAAAATGTGAGATATACAATTAAATTAAATTGAAGTAAATTATTCCATATATCTTGCAAGCGGGTGTTCAATGGCAGAGCTACACTATTCATATAAAATTTTGAAGTCGACTATATCTGGTATAATTCGTCAAGTATGTGAAGTTATCTGGATAAAATTGAAAGACATAGTTATGCCAATACCTGATAAAAAAATGGATTGAAATATCCAAAGGGTTTGAGCAGACCGCCAAATTTCCTCATTGCATCGGCGCAATCGATGGTAAACATATCAGAATAAAGAAACCAGAACACTCAGGTTCCTTGTACTTTAATTATAAAAATTATTCATCTCTGGTCCTACTAGCGTTATGTGATTCTGACTATCGCTTCATCTGGGTAGACATTGGTGCTTACGGAAAGGATAGTGATTGCGGAATTTTTAGAGAATCTGTCCTATACAAAAAACTCACTGAAAAGACTTTGGATATACCAAAACCATGCCCTTTAACAGCAAACCACGATACAGCACTACCTTACGTAATTGTAGGTGATGAAGCATTTGGACTGATGGAAAATTTAATGAGGCCCTATGGTGGAAAGCAACTTACGTTCGAAAAAAAAATTCAACTATCGGCTAACTTTAGCACGTCGATATGTCGAATGTACTTTTGGAATAGCCAGTAATAAATGGAGAATACTACATCGCCCAATAGATGTCGCTGTGGATTCTGCCGAACGGATTGTAAAGGCAATTACGGTACTCCATAATTATGTTCGAGTCAGAGATGGATTTAGACCTGAAGAGATAATAGAAGGAAATCTATCTAGCAAATCTGTTACTCACAATGGACGAGCTACTTCATCAGCGGATAACATCCGAACCATATTCACAAACTATTTTATTAATGAAGGGAAAATAGTATATCAGGATCGAATGATATAAATATTTATTGACAAGCGCACTCATGCGCGTGCTTATGCATATACACACTTAAAGAGAGAGAGCTAGCAAAAAAAAAATTGCATTTACTAAAGATGGTATTTTGACAGTTGATTGTAGAGGTTGTGTTAGTGACTCGAAGAATTTTTTTGCTGGCTCTTAGACTATTACTCGATTGTCTATTAATAAAGTTACTTACCCATATTTTTCTTTTTATTTTGAGTGTCATTTCCATTGCAAAAAATTATTCCCAAGCACGTCGTTTCAAAATTTTGTTTTTATAGGATTCCGAACCTATATTCCAAATTGCTGGCCTTTTTTCTACTTCATCGATTAGTAAGTCGATGTCAATATCTTCAATTTCACTCATTTTAAATGGGAAAACAACACATAATTAGGAAAATTAACAAAATTACATGCGATCACGATGAAAGCGCGCGCTCAACTAAACAGCAAACGGACATATTATATTAATATCAAAGCGCGAGTCAACGCGCGATTGTCTGCGTCTAGAAACTTTTTCTCTGACGCCTTAACTTTTTAATTGTTTTCTTTTTAATTAAATTTTCAACTAAATCTCTACTATAACCGTTAGCAACTGCCAAACAATTAGAAATTATTAAATGTAATAACGAAGACTCAATTACACTGTTAAACGAACAAACAAATTTGACAAATTCACCCCTGCTACACATGTTTAACAACAACGGTGCTACCCCCACCACGCGTAATCACTAAAGCACACCCGCACGCGAACTCGCGAAACCCTATAAGTAGAGCGAGTCGCATGCGCGCGCGCTAGTATCTGCTCGAACTTCGTGGAGTACAGTCGATTTCTCCTGATGATGCTTCGGTTACGAAGCGAAACGTACTGTTATATCCTAGCCATGTATGCTAAGGTGCCTATCCCATCCTTTTTATTGCTGATTATATATTCCTCACATTCCTCCTACATTCGCTAAGAACTCCCAGTCCTCAGTCTCCATCCCAACTTCCATATCCGACGGCTGCTCTCAAACAAATTAATTTTCTTTTTTAAAAACCAAATCCGGAGGAGGCTCATAACATTAATGGTGGCAGCGGTGGGATTTTGAAAAAGAAATCCTCGGTACGTCTCCGAATCCCAGTCAACGCGAGTGTCATAAATTCCAATAAACGAAAAAAAAACTCTTGTGTGAAACTTGGATTATTGTGAAAAGTGTGCAAAGTGTGGAACTGATCTATCGAAAGTGAATCTGAATTAAATTAAATGGACATACATAGAAAATAAACTTTTAAAACTTATCAAAATCACCAACGTCAACGACTTCGTAATAAGGCCCATTGCAGACTCCGATTTTTACAAGGCGATTTTTTCGAAGAAAATTGAACATTTGTCTTGGACTACTCTTACCTGGATCTTCATGATGCTAAGCCCTGTGATATTATTTGCATTCCTATAAGTTGCATGTTTTGGATTTTCTTTTGTCTTTGCAATTTAAATCTTTTGTCAATATTTTTAGTGTATACAAATTTTCTGTACTTAAGGCGAAGTAAGTTCTAAACTACGTTTAAACGATTTATAATCTGATTGTATTTTTATTATTGTAATTGTGTTTTGTCATATTAGTCAAATATATTAAAATGTTTCCTTCAGAGTCTAGGTCTCAAAGCCCCTAAATAGAAAAACCTGTGGTTACAATAACCGAGACTGAAGATGAGAAAATGTGTCCGCCCCCTTCAGGTCCGTTCACAAGGTCTGTAACCAAAAAGAAAACCCATAATTCGCCAGTTTCTAAATTAGAGTTAGATCTTAATACCTTACTAAAATTTGTAAAGCCTTATGATGGTTGTAGAGAAACATTAAATTCGTTTTTGGTAAATTGTAATAACGCTTACGAACTCGCAACAGACCCGCAAAGGGACATATTATTCAAATATATTCTATGTCAGTTAACAGGCAAGGCCCAAACAGCTTGTTCCATTAAAGATTTTACCAATTGGGCTCAACTAAAATAGTTCCTTAAAACTCAATTCAGTGAACGTAAACATTATGCGTACTTACTTACCGATTTGCAAGAATGTAAACAACAGATAAGCGAACCTGTTATTCAATACGCACTAAGAATTGAGACCTGTCTAGGGCAACTTTTAACAGAAATATCTATTTCTCATGGACACAAAAGCAGAGAGATGATAGGACGCACTGCAGCAATGGAGGAATTAGCCCTACATCATTTTCAAATGGGTTTAATACCGCGAATTTCAAACTTAGTCCGTTGTAAATCACCTAAAACCTTAAATGAGGCCATTAATATAGCGATTTCTAAAGAGAAAATTCAGCAATTCTTATTGAGACAAAGCACTTCTACACCAAGATTCGAAAAGCCACGACCTACTACTCGCATACAAAATCCAAATGTTAGGCCTAGTAATTTCAACAACTTTAATCCTAATCGCTCACATAACAATCAAACATTGTTATGTAGATTTTGCAAATTCCCTGGGCATACTATTGATCAATGCCGTAAACGAGAATATAATAATAGCAATCGTCCTAAACACAATTTCGACATGAATCATTCAAGAAATCCACATCGCGTCCATTATGCTACCGAAGCACATGATCAACACTATGCTGAACCTCTCCAAACGGAAGAAGGTTATGACACAGTTGACTATACTAATCCTTACGAATCAAAAAACGAGTAGCCGTCTCGTCCCAGTGTCGTGCGAGATCTAAATCGAAAATCGACACTACTTATGCTAAAATCTTAATACGACCAAAATCCACTGTATACGTGCAGAAAAATCTGCCGAAATCCTCTGTATCCGTGCAGCAAACCCTGCCAAAATCCATTGTTTCCATGCGGCACAATCTACCAAAATCCACTGTATCCGTGCAGGAAAGCGTGACAAAATCCTCTGTATCCGTGCAGCAAAGACTGCCAAAACCCACTGTATTCACGCAGAGAAGCCTGCCAAAATCCACCGTTTCCATGCCGCAACGCTTACCAAAATCCACTGTATCAACGCAGCAGCGACTGCTAACATCCACTGTATCCGCGCAAAAATGTGTTCAAGAAAATACAAAATCAACTCATCAAAACATACCAAACCCTGCTACTCCTTCAGGCGAACCGTTGAAATCTGATATATTCATTGTCGAATCTCCTGTCTCAGAAATACCACTCTCGTTACTAGTAGACTCTGGATCCTCTGTAAGTCTATTAAAATATTCATGTATTCAAAAACAACCAAAACTTACAAAGGAAACTATTCAACTAAAAGGCATCGATTCGACAGTAGAATCAATTCAAACAAGAGGTCATTTCCTGCTGAAATTACGACTTACTAAATCTTCTATATCACACAAATTTCACGTAATCGACAAAATTCACCTACCTTACGATGGCATCATAGGCTCCGATTTCCTCACTGCTCGTAGCTGTAACATAGACTATAATAAAGATTTTCTACATATCGGGAAAACATCTCTTAAATTATACTTTAACGAACCGGCATACATAATTCCCCCTAGATCTGAAATAATTATCGAATGCTCCGTTTCCAACCCTGAAATAAAAGAAGGTGTAATAATTGATCAAAATCCTTCTGATAAGTTACTGATCGCAAATTCACTTGTTCGTGTAAAAAGGAATAACAGAATAAATATATCAGTGCTCAACATTTCCGAAAAACCTGTGAACCTGAAATCAAACCTTAAACTAAAACTTACCCCTCTCGATCCCTCAGAATTTGATGAATGTCCTCCTGTTCCTGTTAATCACATAAGTAATACTAATTCAAATGTTAATGGGTGGATCAACTATTTTCAGTATAGAATCAACTATTGTGTGAAAAAATAAAATGTCATAGTTTAATGAATTTGAGACGTAATATTTATTAATAGACGGTAAGATTAATAAACGGCATCGCACTTTTGAGAGTATATAAATTTTTATTAAACAAAGTTTGAGTCCTCACTAGTAAAACTGTCCCCTGGGTAACACATATAAATGTCGAAAAAAACAAGATAAAATAGTTTAAAAATGTGTTTATACTCTTAAATATCTTTTATAGAATTATAAGAACACAGCAAAAATCACCAAAATAGTCTTAATTATAAAATATGGATACATATTGTGTCTCTTGGGTCACAGTGTAACAAATCAGAATCGATTATCTATCTATTTTGTTTTTCGGGCTAATATTAAATCAATTATTAATGCAGGCTATATTGACGTGTAATGTATTAAACTAATCTAAAATCCTAATAAGAATTTCTCAAATTTTAAGGCTTAAGTTAAAGACTTAATGGTCGTAAAATATTGGGACCGTCATGTTACTCAGGAGACAAATCTGTGACTCAAGAGACATTGAAATAGTAACTGAGCATGCAATTTTGAGATTTATGCTTGTACTAATCGTAACATAATAAAAAAACTAATGGAAAATAATTATCAAGCCTTAAAGATAGCATTCAGTCTAAAAATAATCACAAAATTCTTCCTAGGAACTGAATAATTAGCATCGGAATGAGCTTCAATTTTACCTTAATAATAAAATAAAAATGGCTTCTAACTTGTCAAATCAAACATAAAGTACGTACCTATCTAATCTTTAGCATCAGAAAAATCAAATAACAGTAAGTATCACTTTTCATAAACCTCTACATTATTTTTAAATACATAATACTGTTGGCCTCGTTTAGATATAATTGACGGATTGGAGAGTCGTTCTATAATATCTGTGTAGTCAATGTCAGCAATATCACTTTTTTCCAGTCGAAATATGTTTCTTTTCTTCATTGAACGTAAAAATGTGACCCTAATCTCACCATCTTCGTGCAAATCATCGACTACGCAAGCATATTTAAAAAACTTGCCTTTTGTTGCATGAACGTTAACTACCATAAAATCACCCTTCTGGACGCTACAGTTTTCTTTATCAGCTGAAATATTTTGTCCTGAAGTACTCGGTTGGTTCTCATCGTCAGATGTTTCAGGTGTCCTATAAATATTTCGGTACCACGTCTCGTTGCGAGGCTTACTTAAATCCAATAACTCAATTTCTTTTAGTGGAGATTTTGGCCGAGAGTCTTTGTACTTACTCAATGGTAAGTCGTCGTCAAAATTGATAGTATCATCAATGAGTTCCGGTCTTGGTAAAGTACTCTGGTTGAATCTATTTTCTTCATCATGAGATATCAACTCTGGGATATTTTCATGTTTGTCAGCATTCTTGTCACCGTCTGTGTCTAATTCTGCGGTCGTTTTTTCAGCCATACGTAGAAAGGGAATATATCCTTTAGGAGACAGACATTCACAAAAGCCTCTGTTGCAAAAACAGCTCAAGTGTCTGTGTTTAAGTTCTCCTCTACTGGTGCTGAATATTTGGTGGACGTCCTTTGTACCAGGTAGGGTCTGAATTGTTGGTATTTGTTTAGAAATGTCTTCTATATTGTTGGATGAAATAAAGTGAAGTTTTACTTTGCTTAAGTCCTTCAGGGCTGTATAAAATTTATTTGCACATGAAATATCTTCACCTCTGGCTACTAGGTCATCAGCAGTTCTTTTAAGATAGCCTCCAATACCATCTGCTGGCCCCTTGCCATGCCCAGCTTCGAAAAATGACCAGGTCATCGCTTCAAACCCATAATCAAATAATACCGTTGATGCGAGATAAAAATTTTGCTTTTGACGGTACTGACTAAATGGTCCATCGGAGAAAAAATGTATCACAGAAATATCAGGATATAAGTTTTTGATGTCCTTAAGGACTGGATCAAGATGAGCCCATATAGCTGCAGGTTGGTGGTTGGTATTTGGTGACACAGTGCAGAACGATTCAACTTTTTTACCAACGTCTGTGTGAACATATACTACGACAGTATGCAGTGATACCTGTAATCTGGACCCACCAAAGTGATGTGCTTGAATCTCCTCATGGTGTTTACAACTGTAATTTTCACTAAAATCAGCAACTACTACTGCTTCTGTTTTTTTTAAATCATCGAGGGCTTGTCTAAAATTTAAAAATTGATTTTTTATGTTATACACATGTTTCTTCAATATTTTTAGCTCCTTATTGAATGCATCCAACATATCTTCAACCCTTCCCTCTTTATCCTGTCTTACGTTTTTAAATGATTTTATTGTCCTTCCATCCTTTTCATAAGTCTCTTGTACTCTTGTCCATTCTTTCCATTGTATTTTTTCTCTTTTTTTATCTATATTACTCTGAATTTTTAAGTTGCAACATTTATTACAATTCCCATACATACAGTCTTGTTCCTTTGGATTGCATACAGTAACAGCAATCAAATCACTCATATTTTCGGTATTTATAACTCCTTTGTTTCTTAAGGCTGTTGCCTTATAAGTTGGATTGGTGTGTGTTTTGCACAAACACATTTCACGTCCACTCACAGAAGGTTTCACAACATAAAATGGCTTCTTCTTTGTAAAATAGTAGTAAGAGCATTTAACTTCCGGATTTTCTTCCTTGAATGCTTTGTAAAGATTCTTCATTGTGTCTAAAAGGAATCTCTTCTGTTTTTTTTGTTCATGCCTTGTAATGGTTTCCTTCTTTCCAGCTGTTGGTCGCGAAACATCCTCCCTTTGAAAAAAGGTTTCGATTTTCTTCTCCAAATTAGGGACATCGGCGTTAACCTTTAAAGTTACTTTCAGCGGTGTTGTTATTCCCAAAGATTCAGTAATCATTTCTCTTTTTTCAGTTCCTTCAAAATTTACAAATATATTTTTTAGAAATTTCTTATCTTTGTGTTTCTTTATTGTTTGATATTTTTCTTTGATTGCATTAGATAGTTTTTTGTATTTGGTCGTATCATCAGATTGTCTATTCTCTTTTTTATTATCTTGTGTTTCTTTATTGGCCCTATTAAAACGTTTTTTGTATTTCTCATATTTCTTTCTTACGTTTATAATCTCTTGTTTTAATCTTAAATTTTCTCTGTATAGTTTTGATCTCTCTCTTCTTACTTTAGTTTTTCCTTTGTTGTTTGAATCAGTGGACCTTTGAGGAGTATTAATACCAGCATCATGTAGGTTTTCTTCAATTATCGTAGGAGAACTTGGTGGTGTCATGTCAACTTGTAAATTATTCAGTTGATTTTTGTTTTTTCTTAAATTTTTCTTTCTGAGTTTCCAAATTGTTCGGGCATTATGCCTTTCTTTAGGGGTTAATTCTGCCACAAGTCTCTTTTTTGCATGATAATTATCTCGTTTTTTTCTTTTATACTCTTCATACTTTGTTTGGTTATGCTTTAGTTTTTCTTTATACCGTCTCTGTCGTTCTGCGGCAGATAGTGGCATGTTTCTTGAATTCTGTAAAAAATGCTTAATTATTAATCTTACTAATATCACAAATGCAAAAGTTTGTGAGGATGTATCCATGTATGTTTGTGTATTTGTTACTCTTTTACGCAAAAACTACTGAATGGAATTAATTGAACTTTACAGTTATACAGGACCTATGTTATACATCAGAATATGGGATATTATTTTATACTGAATCCTACATTTACCACGCGCATAAACCGCACTGCAGGCGCAAGGCGCTATTAGGTTCTAAATATCTGTATTTCAATAGGTCAGCTTTAACCACATAACACACCAACTTTAACCGGAATAGTGAAGGTAAGAATGAACTGATAAAGTGTTAGGTATGAAAGTAACTTTTGTTTTTATGCAGCAAAATGTGCAGTGAACATTATAAATATATTTAATACTTGACAAATAACTGTAGTTCTGTTTTATAGCTACGAAAGATAAAAATGTCTCTTGGGTCACTGAAACTGTCTCTCGGGTCACGACTTTCGTGACTCAGTGGACCCGTGACCCAGGAGAATTTACAACAATTTTTGCAATAAATAGTTATAAAATGTTAAAAAAATAAACAGAAAAATGTAAAATAGGTATTTTAGACCTTAGTTTTTATTAATATAATATAGTTTATAATAAAATATACTTACTTTGTGCGAAAATCCGTTGTTACCCAGCAGACACTCAATATAAACACGTCACCTCTCTCGAAGTCACGGGCGAAATGACCGAGCCGCGGGAACGACACATGAGTGGTGAACACGATCATACGATGTTCAGATCTGTCTCCTATTGGTCAACCTTTTGATCTGCTGTCTCGCTCGCACTCGTAAGCGATTTATGAGTGTGACCCAGTGGACGTGTGGATTTCGGTTGTATTAGGGACAGATATTGTAATTGTGATATTAATATCATGAATTGAAGTTACGTACTCCTACATAAAGATAAGAAATAAATTATTATTTTAGTAGATTATCATGGTTAAAGTCAAGTATGTTCTAAGGAAAAATAATAACATTTTCTCTTAGTACTGCACCTCATACGCCTGTGGGACAGTCTAATTTTGTACATGGAAACACTAAATCATCCACTGGGTCACGACGTTTTGATGTGTAAAAATGTAATTTGAACTAAACAATAAGGTCTAAATATTGATTTAATATCTGATTATCCAATAATACCAGTATTAAATACTAGATCGTTATAGTTTATTTTTCTTAAATATAAACTTGTCAAGGACACGTACTGATAGAAAAAAGTTGATTCACCCTAATATAAAAAGAAAGGAAGAGGTCCTAAAACAGCTTCGCACTTCTCACCTTAATTGGGAAGAAAAAGAAGCTCTCGTACAACTTTGTTTTGACTACTCTGATATTTTCTATCTCCCAGACGAAAACCTCAGCTTCACAAACGCTTTAAAACATGATATTAAAACAACATCCGATATTCCAATTCACACTAAAACTTACCGTTTTCCAGAGATCCATAAAACAGAAGTCCGTAATCAAATTAATAAAATGCTGGAACAAAATATCATTGAGCCATCAAATTCGCCGTGGTCCCCGCCCATTTGGATAGTGCCAAAAAAACTCGATGCATCCAACACGCAGAAATGGAGGGTCGTGATCGATTATCGAAAGCTCAACGACATTACGATCGGCGATACTTATCGGATAAGTATCGCCCTCAGATCACTGAAATCCTCGACCAACTCGGAAGTAGCAAATACTTTTCAACGCTTGACCTAGCGTCAGGCTTCCACCAAATTCAGCTTAACGACGCCGATAAAGAAAAAACAGCTTTCACTGTCCCAGAAGGTCATTACCATTTCCTCCGAATGCCATTTGGTCTCAAAAATGCACCGTCAACTTTCCAGAGGCTTATGAACTCTGCCCTTTCCGGCCTCCAAGGCATCCGCTGTTTCGTGTATCTTGACAATGTAGTCTGCTATTCTCACGATCTTAACACACATATTTCTAATCTTAAGTCAATTTTTCAAAGAATGCGTGATTTCAACCTCAAACTCCAACCTGAAAAATGTGAGTTTCTTCGACGTGAAGTCGCATATCTTGGGCATACTATATCAGAAGATGGAGTTAAACCTAACCCAGACAAAATCATGGCCGTCACGCAATTTCCTCGTCCACAAACTCCTAAAGATATTAAGTCCTTTCTTGGCCTAGTATCCTATTATAGAAGATTTATACCTGATTTCTCAAAAATTGCTAAACCGTTAACCACTCTCCTAAAAAAGGACCAACCTTTCCTATGGGAAAACCAACAGCAACTGGCATTCGAAGAATTAAAATCTAGACTAACTTCAGCTCCTGTATTATGCTACCCTAATTTCACTAAACTATTCCTGCTAACGACAGACGCCTCAAACCATGCTCTTGGAGCAGTCCTGTCTTAAGGTCCTCTAGGCAAAGAGCGACCTATAGCACATGCTTCTCGTACACTCAATAAAAGTGAGTCCAATTACAGCACTACCGAAAAGGAACTTCTAGCCATTTTGTTCGGATGTAAAACCTTTCGCCCTTATCTTTGTGGTCAAAAACTTCAAATAGTCACAGATCATAGACCACTGAAGTGGCTCTTTAATCACAAAGATCCATCTAGTAAAATGCAAAGGTGGCGACTCAAGTTAGATGAGTACGACTACGAAATAGTTTATAGAAAAGGCAAATTAAACTCCGCAGCTGACGCTCTTTCTAGATATCCCGTTAACCCTGTTTTACCTATCTCTGACGAACAAATAAACTCTCCCGTCAATGATTTAGATAGAGACCTAATGGATCTTCTAGTCACCCCTCCGTCATTTCAACCCGAACTCCTTAGTCCAAATCCAGATTTCTTAGATTTTAACTATCCTAGTCCTATAGAGCTTACCACTAACGAAAACTTACAATTAACAGTGGTGGATTCTCAGCCATCTACGAGTCTAGAAAATCCTGAAACCTTACCTGATTCTGTTTCTCCAAATCCTGAACTTACTCCGACACCTGAAATCTTACCTTTACCCAGTCGACCCGATCCAGAAGTAACACCTTCAGTTCCTGAAACTATGCCAGATTCTACTTATCCTAATCCAGGTTCTATACCTACATCTGAAAACTTACCTTTACCTGACGAAACGTATAACAAATTCCTGAAATTCGATACTGTAAAGTAACACTAATATCGTAGAACATAACGAAAATTTACTAAAAGGAACACAAAAATTAATAATAATACCCACCTCTATAGACTTAGACGAGTACATACCTTATGTTCAAAAAGTTTTAAGTAATTGTCCAAATCCTGAACGAGAGGAATTCATGAAATTAGAAAGAGTGCTACATACATGCCTCCCACTCGAATTCGAAAATAAAACTTACCTTTTCCTATTTACAAAAGTATATCACTTCGATGATCACTCGTATCCTGATATATTTAAATCACTGAAACATGCTCGCGACGAAATTATGATGTCCTATCCTACGATTCATGAGATTAGTGTATCAGATTTTAGAAATCCGTTTGACAAACACTTCTTCGTTAAAATCTATAACATGTTAAATTATTTATTTGACGGTACTAACATTAGTATCCATATTTATCACAATAAAGTCATATATCCTACACTTACCGAAATTCCAAAAGTCCTCCGAGAAAATCATGACATACCTATCGCGGGTCATCTAGGTTCCACAAGAATGTTCAGTAGAATAAAAGAAAAATACTTTTGGAAAAACATGCGTAGTGACATAGAAGCCTATGTCAAAAACTGTTCTTTCTGTCAGACGAACAAAGCCCTACGCAAAATCAACCGAGCACCTATGATAATCACATCAACTTCAACATTTCCCTTTGAGAGACTAGCCATTGACGTAGTGGGTCCCTTGCCAGAAGCTGGCACTGCGAAATACAAATTCATTTTAACTATGCAAGATGATCTGACAGAGTATTCGATAGCCTATCCGTTACGTAGTAACACTGCAGAAGAGTCCAGTGAATGTCTTGTTCATTTTATCTCCTTATTACGGATACCTAACATATACTCACCGATCAAGGCCGATTTTTTACGGCCTAATACGGGCTAATTTTACGGCCGATCTTTTTAAAAGAACCTGCGACTTTCTAAAGATTAAGCAGCTTTGGGCGTCTCCCTATCATCCACAAACTCAGGGTGCGCTCGAAAAATCACACTCCACACTCAAGGAATATTTAAAATCATATGTAAATGAAAACCAGGACAATTGGCCGCGATATGTTTATACGTCCATGCTAGCATATAATTCCACTACACACTCTACAACTCACTATTCCCCTTTCGAATTGTTGTTCGGTCATAAACCATACATTCCTGACTCTATCTATAACGAATCGTCAAGCAGCACCTACCCAGAATATGTTAGGATGTTACAACACCGCTTGAAATTAACACGAGACAAAGCTCTAGAATTCATTCAAAAATCCAAGCAAAATTCAAAGAATTATTACGACTCACATACTAAACATGTCCAATACAAAGTCGGTGATTACGTATATTTAAAAAATCACCTCAGATTAAGAAAAGCCCTGTCACCAGTGTGGAAGGGCCGTTACAAAGTTGTTAAGGTGCACGGCAATCACACATTGTCGCTTCTCATAAATAGGCGCCACGTGAGACATCACTTCGATGAAGTGAAACTCGCGCAAGTACAAGATACTTCCAACGTAATATTAAAATACTAAATCTTTTACTCATAATCTTTATATCATATACACTATATTAGGCTATACACTTTATGTTTTATACTTTTATATTTTTTTTTATTTTTACATAGATTATACGAGTTCTATTTTAATAAGTTTCTAGAATATAACTTTACCATTTATCATGTCTCTAGAAGTGTCTCTTTCCTTACAGTGTACTGGCCAAGGGTCAACAACAAGACTTTATACAGCAAATTAAATCAAGTCCCGGAATATACACTCACCGGCACGGAAACTTGGCCAAGTACAAAACGTATGACAACTTCCT
>NJDD01006564.1:0-22262 GCA_002245505.1 Calephelis nemesis | reverse complement strand
GTCCCACACGGTAGTACGGCTCAAGCCTACACGAGGGACAGTCGCGAGGACCCTATGTCGCTACGGGCTCCAACTGATGCGCCACGCGCTCGCCTCTACAACCAACTCGAAAGTTATCAACCAAGATATCATACGATACGTGAAAATAGTGATAAAAAAGTGGAAAGTGACAAGAGACGGAGGAGTGACCAGAGGAGATCCCACTCGTCGAGCGTAAGGTAACCTGTTGAGTTATTTGTAAACAATGTTTATTTACGAGATTGTCTACGATTTCTCTTGTTTACTTTAAACAAAGTTGCACAGTACTGCAGTTACTAATGAAAAGTTTTTGCAATTTCCCTTGTCGGCTTTGATAAATGATTTTACTTTTATTTCTATTTTAATGTTTATGTGGACTATGATTTCAGTAATGTAAAAGCTCGGAATTTAAAAAAGTTCTTCATATGTTACAATTTTATACAAATTAACCAATAAGTATTTTACTTGAACTGAAAGGCAAACAAGCAGACGGATTTCTGTTGCCAATCTGAGACTTAGATGTTAGACTTTCAGGCATTTTCTCCAAAATTAAAAAAAATGTAAATAACGTAATTTTGAAAGATTTGTGCCATTGAATTAAGATAAAACAATAAAGTGTAGTACATATTTTGGCTGTCATTAAAAATATAGAGAAGAAGTTAATATTGGCGTGTCGTAGCGCTAATTTAAGGGCTTAAAGGGTGCACTGGTTTTAGTTTTGTATATTATGAAATGCTATTGTAAGTGAAATATTTTTATATCTCAATTCCAATTTTTTTTTTTTTCAAATAACAGGGAAAATCAAAAAAAAATCAAACATTTATTAACTAGATGGTTGCACAATTTTTTTTTACTTCTAAACATTGTAATAGAGGACTGGTAGTCACAGATTAGATATTAGTGCTGGTTAAATAAAATTCTTACGAAACCTAAGATAGAGATATTATATGACATTTTTGCACACTTAGAAATTGCTCTATACACTTCACTAATTTTATAAACTTGAAAGTACCTAAACCGTGAAACCGATTACAATATAATTTTATATATTTGATTAAAATAATTTCTAAAACAATTGTATCCTTACAAGTTTTGCCTGACGAGATCTCTTATTGAGATAAGAACGCTTATGCATACTAAATGCCACTTCGATAACTGTTAATATATTTTGAATATGAAGCAAACAAATAAATAAAAATAGTATAAAAAATAATTAATTATTATTCCAATTGTTTCAAATTCTAATAGTTTTGAAACGAAAAAAAATTAAAACGTGATCTAAGACGAGGGCAATAGCTAATATTATTTGATTACTAAACATAAACTTTGCTTTGCTAAAAAGAACAGAAACAGTTAACAACATTAACATTAACCTAACACGAAGTTATATTTTAAGCGTGTGTTGGTGTAATTTTTATGTCAAAATGTAGATACAAACTGTTTTTTTAAATAACATCAAATAAACAAATTAAAAAAAAATTGTAAAGACCCTATGTATTTATTAATTATTTATTAATATTAAAATATGACTCTTAAAAATATGAAATATTGGACAATCAATAAATCACAATTAATGAAATAATAAACTAAATCGGACTACGTATTTATGAATTAAGTCTATTTTAAATTTTAACTTTTACCTCTTTCGCATGGAAACCCTTTTAATGATAGGTATAAAAAGTATCTAAACTTACTAACGTAAACGTAAATTTTCCTAGGAACATAAAGTTTCATTACAATCCGTTCAGTAGGTTGGGCGTGAATTGCGGTCGGGAAAGTGACACTTGACAGTCATACAAACATTTTAAAACACCAGAAATGTGTTATACCATTTTTAGTGGCATGCCCCATTTTTTTAAATATCTTCAATGTACAAAATTCACTTTTTTACAGATTTATAATAAGTAGCAGTTAGATATACATATACTATAGATAGAGCTACATAATATATCTTTATCGGTCCACCGTTTTATTCGAGACCGATAGACAGACTTTCGTTTTGTATTTAATATTTGTAATAATTTGTTCAAAGCAAAATTATATCTTATTAGCTTCATAACTATTTTAAAGTTGTTTAATTAATTTGTTTTATGTTTAATGCTCGCCTTTTACAAGCTGCCTGTCAGAAAGGTAGATGGTCTATTCTGCAAAGGTACCCGGACCAACAAGTGGTACAATTACATGTATTGAATGCTATTATCTCAGCAAATTCTCCTGCTTGTTCGATTCCATAATATATTTCGCACACAAAAGTTGCAAAAAACGACTTCAATCACGTTACCCCATCCTTCAATTGCAGTGCATTAAAATGTATTAAGTATAAATTAAAAACTACTTGCCATATCATGGTAACAGTTATGTACGACCACCTCGGCAACCTACCCTCTACCTTACAAAAACAGAACCATAAAAATATGTTCGTTATTGGAGTTTTCGCTTCCTCCATTTCAAAGTCGGTTAAAAATATTGCAATATCAGTTTGCAGAAACGGCAAACAACGTGATACGAACGCCGATCACAAACTAACATATAATCACTAATTAATCAAACATCGATACGACGCTAATCACAGTTTTATTTGAGTTTATGCAAATGCAATTAAACATTTGATTTTAGAATACGTAATGGATTAAACGATTCTCGGGGGAGAGACAACAATGGTAATAGTCCAAGAGCTTACTAACCGTTTCACAAAATTCTAATAATTTTACTTATTAAAAGATCCAGCCATAAAATAATTGATCAGAGGCTGACAGAAAAAAAGAAAGAAAGAAAGAAAATTATTTATTTGCGGAATATGTGTGTAAATGAGATGTTACAAAAATATTTAAGTATATCAACATATTCTACCATATTTTGGTGTGCAAATATTTTAACATTTATAAAAAATATTATTTATTTACATATGCTTTAACTTTTAAGCCAATTATTTATATTTATAACTAATTTAATTATTTATTACCAACACATTTAAAAACTATAATTAAATTTAACCCTGTCTACCGTAAACTACCACTGTTTCCAAACCTAGCCAGACAGAAGAAGAAACGGCGAAACAAACTCCTCGGCAACCATCACTTTCGTTATATTTGGTTAATAATTATTAGTTATTTCACTATAAATCCTTATCTACAAGAAAATCCTTGACACTATAATATGTAACAACTCTATTGGCTCCTAGTAGGAAATTTGAATTGCTGGATTATCTTAATAACGCTGCACGCTGTCAGTCGGTCAAGATGTAACAGTATCTAAAAAAAAACGATTAGAGCTGAACAAAATGCAATTGACAATCAAATTTTTCCTAGTTAATGGGTATAACAATGCAAATTTATGGTATCAAGTACGCGTGAATTTAAACTTTTTAACACCCTGTAAAAAAAGAAGGGAGTTTTAAGTTAGATGTATGTGTATCTGAATGTGTCCATAATTCCAACGAATTAAACTTTTGAATGGGTGGACCTATTAATATGTGTATTTTTCTATTTAAAAGCTGAAGTGATCAAGGAGTTTCTTAGCTACACTACATAGAGGTTTTGTTGGGGTTATAGTTTTTTTTAATTTTTGGTTCATTTAAAAGTAACGAATTAAAATGTCAAATGTACAGTGCGTTTAACCCTAGTTAGAAGCTAACCCAAGGTTAAATAATTAATTCAGGAACGTCCGAGAGGGCTGTGTGTTAAATCAATGTTTAGTTTTAATTTTGTAAGGATATACGTTTTATTTGTTAGGCAATAATGTTCAATAGTTACTAACAATAATATTACAGATAATTTAGTTGAAAACTAAATGGTTTCTTTTCAATGATCTGTTATTTTAACTAACAATGATTTCGTAATTGATTTTTTTGTAGTTAGTTTTGGTCTTAAAACATTGAAAATAGTCAACTTTAAGATTGATAGCTCTGTTACTTTGATGAACATTAATAATCCCCAATTCGATATTTGGATTAGGCCTGGCTTTTCACACAAACAAATAATCGATTACGTGAATCATTAGCGGTTGTGATTTTGGCGGTAATTCGGAATTTATGACGAAATGTTGCAAGTAATTGAAACAATTGTTTGTTTTTGAATATGGCTACAAATTGAAATTGATTTATCTGTTTCATTTTAGGTAGATAATAATGTGCTTGAAATTCTAATTTCAATAATTTAGTTATTGAAGATACATTAGCGAATAACTGATTTGTTTATACGTGTTGTGTAACTTGGTAAATGAAATTTTGCACAGCTTTACAACAAACTAGCTGCCCTTGGAACTTCGTACAGAATGGCCTGCCCGGTAGATATTTTTATTACTAATATCTATAATTTCTGCTTAAGCATTCCTTATTCAGCTTTGAGACAAACCCAAAAAAATACTTTTTTCTTGATTTACAAATGGTGTAACTACCTTAATAAACAACTTTATGTTAAATATATGTTTAAATGCAATAGCAGACTAAATCAACTTATGTTAGATACTAAGAAATCCTAAAAATACGTGAGCGGATTTCCATTAAGTTATTTGCCGTTATTTTTTCAGTAGTTTATCTTTTTATAATATTTTAAATAACTGGCTTACCTTGTAAAGCCATCACAAATTCAGTTGACAAATTTCGATTCCTTTGGCTTAAAAATGATGATAATATGTAAAACATTTGTTTTCGATGATGACTTATATTTCTTATCATTCGGAAATCATCTGCTTAATCACCTTTTTTAGGCTTCGAAACTACGGTGTAGTAAGTTCAATAATTATATTTTTTTAAAATCATAACTGCAGATGCAACCTAGGAGTGAAACAATAGTTAGATTTACGATTTGACCATGCTTAACAGTTTAAAAGAAATGGCCAAATGATATTATTATTTTCTGAAAAGAGTTGGTAGTTTTTAATATATTATGTTTTAACAATCTATTTGCTATTTCCCTGTACACATCGAAACGCAGCACAGGAAATTTGTTTTTAATCGAATTAAAATTTTGACCGCAACATAGCGATTTGAGTTGAACGCAATTCATTTTTAGTTCATCCTAAATACACACAGATATTTGCATGAACGAACGTTATTTATTCAAACAATGCAATAACTTCGTATTTTATTTCGTTTTAACATTGAAATGTTAGACAAAAGAATGCGTTGCTGAGGGATTTTCAATCATAGTTATACTGTGATAAAGTTCACTTTAAAAAATATGATATTATTTTTAGAAATGTGTAGTAAGCAAGTTGTGTTCGTACCAAACATAGGCTGATGTTGAATAATTTATCACGTAGGTACCTTCCCTTTTAGGTAAAGAGGATTATAAGAAAATTAAGTTTGTATCTTCGAGAGATCTTTAATCAAATACGTTTCACAATCCTGGCTTTGAAGATTAATCATACAAGTGATAAATTATACAAAGATGGACGACATGATTCATATTACACATAGTGTAGGTAATGGTGAACGGATTTTATGCTTTCACTTCTATATATAAGCAAGGAAGTAAGTATATAGCCACTATAAATTGATTAATGAATTGTACTTCGCCGCTTTGTGCAATACTTTATTACCCACTTTACAGCATGTTATGAAGTTGACCCAAAACCTTTTGTACGTAACATAATCCCAAAATTAAAAATTTTCAATGAACCCCCGACAAACGGTACATCCATTCAAAAGTTATAAGGCCATAGACAGACACACATCTATCTCACTACACTGGACATATTACGGAACACAATATCGCAACTTATAATCAGCTACCTCCCAGTTCTTCCATTAGGTCCTTACTATCAGAAAATATTAAGAGATCCAGTTAAGATGAATTAAACAAGTCCAAACTCGATAAGTTTACCACTGGTACGCATTCCAAGGTAGCGTCCTCTATTGTAGAGATCCATCAACATACCAGCTCAGTTGTACCCAGGATATTCGAAAGAATAGTTGCTTCCCATCTGATCGCGCATATGACTCGCATATAAATAAAAAAAAATTCATCAAAATCCGTCAATCCGCTGAAGAGCTACGATGTCACAGACACACATAGACACACGGACAAGTGAAACTTATATCATACCTTGTTTTGCGTCGGGAGTTGAAAAAAGTTCAATTCGGTTAAATAAATTTTGTAAGTTACATTGTCTTCATCGTCGATATTTGGTTAAATTTTACTTTTGTACAGCATTTGTTATTATTATTGGTAATCTACCAGCTTCGATAACTAAAGCATTTTCAGGACTATAAAACTTTAAAAAGAACAAACAGTATCATAAAAACGTAGTAAAATTTCAGGAATACATCAATTACTATTCTACGGTAGTTCATTGTTTACAGTAAACACAGTGTGAATAGAACAAGTGACTTATGAAAACTACTTATGGTTAATAAAGCAGTTTTCATTCAAAGGTGAGTGAATAGATCTCCCATCATTACCAACAGGTAGCGCATAATCCGTTTAGCTTTAGAATCACAATACCAAGCCGGAGCTCCCAGAGCGCCAGAGAAGTTTCCTGTAACCCACATTTCAACGCGGGCTTCACTCTTGTCGGCCTTTTGTTTAGAAGCATTCTTAATTAGTGGTAAACGCAAAAACCGACATACACTTGAGGCCAACAGTCACGAATATCGCTTTCAGCGGTGAATTAATGAGGTTTTTTTATTGGATTGGGACCTTTTTGTTTTTTATTACATTCTAATAAAGTAACTGATAACAACACGCGACATTAAGGGTCGTTTCACAAGTTATAAACCATCAGATAAGGCCGTTTGTTTACAGAAACATAGCTAAGGGGTAATCCATTTAGGTCACTGATTAAAAATCCGAAAACCCTTAAACATTTTATTTTATTCAAGGAAAAATAAGTGTTGTCTTACCTGCTTCTGCTGCAATTATGACAGTGTTCGACTCACAGCGTTTGTATTATTACATTGTTCTGTGCTGGGCAGTAGGTAGGTAGTTGGTAGGCTTGCACAAGAACTGGTAATAAGATCAGTGGATCCACTAACATAGAACTAATTTGACTCTAAGAGTCTGGCCAAATGGCAACAACGCATCAGTAACATCTAAGGTATTTGTAGGTAACGGATGTCTTTTACCATCAGGCGAGATTTCTGCATAAAAAACTTCTTTAGGTACTAACCGCTTATTAGGAAATATTTCGCAAACGTAAATTTAAAGTTAAACATGTTTGGTTATGTTCCTACGTCCAGGTTGGCAACGCATAGTTACCATACTTTGTATATAGATGACATTGGGAAGGTATTGTAAGGAGAAATGCCTAAGCATTTTATTAGATACATACTAGCTGGCTGAATTAAAAAAAATCTTACACTAAAACTTTTCTGTTTGCAATTGTATAGCAATAATTGGTTTTTAAATTTTTTTTTACTTTATGTACAAAATATCAACATATTCGTACCATATTTTGATTAGTACATTTGTAAATTTTGTTTAATGATATTGGAAGGTGAACAAGCAGACGGATTTCGTGATGGTAAAAAATGCACGCCACCTAGAGATACCAAAGGTGCTAATAGGTGCGTTGCTAATCTGGTACCGGGATATTAGGTCTCGAAGCAAAAGTAAGTTTACGGGCTATATTATCCTCCGACCCGGAACACGTCAGCGGCAAGTGACGACGTTATAGTGGCAAGAATAGGTAAGGCAATGATACCAATCCGGGCGAGTCTCTACACTCTAACACCTAGTCAGATGTCACCGGGCTTAGTGAAGGTACGTCTATGCTCACCTGCCTGCTGCATATGCTGCCTGGCAGTAAGGCTGATAGTCTATTATGTCAAGAATCCCGGACCGACATGTAATAATATATTAGTAGTGTATTGGTAACCTCAAAATAAATAAAAACTTTTACTTACATACTTTTACTTTTATATTACTTTGTTATAAGACTTTGAAAGATATTGTTTTGTTACCTTCTACCCACTTAAAATGATATATTCAAAGGCGATTACTAACCCAGAAAGGTATAAAATGTTTTTCTTATCAACACGCCGCTTTTACGCAAACGAACATAACTTTTATGGTATTTAAAAGGAGTTTAAGTTAATAAGTGCACGAGGGAAACTTTTTCTACATGTACTTAGATGCTTTGAATTAAAAATTTCTTAACTTGTGTTTGTTAAAGTAATATTTTTTTGGGATGAGACAACGAAAAGAGCACAATATTCTTCTGACTCCTGAGGACAAGTTACAAGCACTTCCTAAAAACACCATAGATGTTACAGTTGAGATCGGAAACGGGAAATATTTTTATAGCATTAGACAGAGAACAAGCACACATATCTCCGGGTGGTAAAAGACAACTGCGGCCTCTATAAACCATAGACGTTATAGACGCGTCGAAGTCCTGTAGTCGATATGTTAGTCATGTGTTGATTTCCCATATTGTACTTGCCAATTTTCTGCTTAAAATTTACCGAAATAACATACCAATTTCACATACCTTCTAAAATCCATCTTCATCAGATTCCAACTTTGAAACTACTGAACAGAATTTTTTAAAAAAACATCACATCCTGAGATTATAATATAAGTTTCTTTTTATTTGGATTGATCTTGTTAAGAAGGAGATATGTCGCCAATAGTATTTCTCCTTTAACATAACAGCTATCATAACGCATTTTAACTACAACAATATCAAACGTCATACTTATCTATGAAATTTTGTTCATCTAAATGAGTTCAGCAGTTTCAACGTGTCAGAATAAATCATACATACATAGCCTTTACTTTTAAATAACTGATATTATAAATGCTATGGTTAGCCTTTTTGTTTGATACTCAAGAACTGCTACACCTAATTTTCATGAAATTTGGTACGGACATAGAGGGTAACTTGGATTAACACGTATGATGGTTTTTATCCTCAAATAATGTTACTGTGGGACCACGTGGGCAACGACGCGGGCAACAGCTAGTAATGAATAAATGCTTAAAATCTTGAACTTTTTATAGAATGTAATTTAAATTTAAAATTTATTACAACTCGTATCTTACAGATTAAAAAACATATGCATTACAACCACTTCGGCACAAATAGCTTGTAATAATGACAGCTGATTTATCCGGCTCAAAAGGTCTCTATAGTTCTCAAGATTTCACAAGCATAATTTGCCATTTTTCACGCTATAAATTTCCCATAATAACACACCAGCCCCGCACACTCACTGAGATTCCTAAAGAGATTTCTTTAAAATATGAAAGTGGCTGTCAAATTATACTCATACATGAATATTAATAAACTATGTCTCCGGGGAGTTTATTAAGTTATTGGGGTTCAATAGTATTAAGGTTTTTTGTCTTATAAAAATGATACAATAAAAATGCTTTTAAATTCAATTTTACCAACTTCCAACGGAAAAGGAAAAGTGTTAACACTGAGACGAGTTACACAACTGTCTGTCTCCCTCTCTCTCTTTATATGTTTGAAAGTTGAGGTGACCGAGATGGTTCCATTAGGGGCTAGTGATTTTTTTTATTCTAGTGTTATATTAAGCTGATTTTTAAATGAACTCTATAAAGCAGAAGAAAACGTTTCAACATTTTGAGGTATATTTTGGATTTTTTTCTGAAAACTGGTTAACTGGATAACCCTAATAATATTGGATGAGTGAAAAACATTGCCAATTTTTAAAAACGAAAATGTGTTTGTTTGTCTTTCTGACAACTGAACCGATTTTGATACATTTTAGCAAATTAATTAGATCAATGAAAAATACTACCTTTTTCGTGTTCAAATAAAGATTATATATTATAATTTGCATGTTAATTAAAGGTCTAAAAGCCTCATTTTTAAAGTGAAAACTGCGTAATTTGCATCACAGCTTTTTGAGGTGTAAAATAATCTTTTTTTATAAATAGAAACAAAAACCTACACCGCTACCAACGTATGTCGTAAGTTACCAAAAACATTTTAATAATATCCAAAATAAAACCCTATACAGAACCATCACTCCAAAATGTTCGCTCGCACTTTAAAAATGAGCACTCGTTAGCATAACGGATGATTTAAAGTTTTTTTTATAAATGTGAACCAAAATAAGGTGTACGACGATAAGTTTTAATATTTTTGCATACAGTAACTTTAATA
Organism: Calephelis nemesis; assembly: GCA_002245505.1. Classification (NCBI taxonomy): domain Eukaryota; kingdom Metazoa; phylum Arthropoda; class Insecta; order Lepidoptera; family Riodinidae; genus Calephelis; species Calephelis nemesis. The sequence continues at coordinate 12,164 of NJDD01006564.1, read as the reverse complement.
CCAAATTTTATTATGAACTTTTAAGACGATTAATCATTTTAAAGATATGGATTCTTTTTATTAACTTAAAATTTGTAAGGTAGTGTTTTTTATTAATGTGCATTGTGAGTATAACATTTACATATATTATATAATAAAATAGCTTATTATAATTAGTATCCTCACACAAATATTGCCGAAGAGTTAGGCAGAAGCACAACTAAGGTACCCTAGTACGCCTACACAACAATAATACAACTAGTCTACGACTAGCCGAAGACACTAAGCCCACAATGTGATAGGAGGCAAGCCTATCGCCAACCGTGCTCATATCCTGTCCCGGACAACGTTATTGGAAAATACATATTCTCTAGTTCTTTTGTGGGAATCGAGCTTGGGACCTCAAGAAGTCAAGTCCGACGCCGGATCACTAGATCACAGAGGCAAATACACATACAGTTTATAAACGTCAGCAGTAATATTTAAAAAAAATATTCGCAGTTTTATTCAGAATTTTTAAAACTATAACAGAATAAAAGGTTTCTATCAAATTTACCTTAAATATCCTGACTAATTTATTTATAAATTACTAGCTGTTGCCCGCAGCGTTTCATGCGTGGTTAATGGTCCCACGGGAACATTTTTTCTTGATAAAAATTATCCTATGTTTTAATCCAAGCTACCCTCTCTGTGTGCCAATTTTCCTGAAAATCAATTCAGCAGTTTTTGTGTGAAGGAGTAACAAACAAACATACAAACTTTCGCATTTATAATATTAATAGGATTAGTACGATTGTTGTCACCTATGTGTGCTAACGATGGTGTGTTCGACTTCCCGGGTTCGATCCCCACGTCGGGCAAGAAAAAGAAAATGTATTTTTTATTTTCTAATCAAAATAACGTTTCCAGGGATTGGCTACATTGTAGTAGCTAGTTTCTTTGGCTAGTCATGGGTGCACTGGTGGTACTAGTCTAAATTTCGGGAATACAGACATGAAGACACTTTTTTTATTGTTGTACTATAGAGTGTAAGTATACTGTATAAGATAATAAAAAGGAACATGTTTTAGTATTCCTGAATTTTTAATATTTCAAATATTCTAATCAAGTTTTTATGTAAGTTACTGGCATAATTATGCACCAAAGTGCTTTTTTTATCATTAAACTACTTGATCAAATTTGATTGACATTAAACTGAAAGCAGTTACTGCTTAATATTTTGTGATGATGATAAGCTCAGTAGAAGTGCAAAAAAGCAGCTTAAATTCTTCTATCACCACTTCGATTTAATGTTACAAATTCATTTTCATTTAAAAATTAAAAAAAGGCAAATAATTTCGTTAACATATATGAAAATACTGATAAAATTAACATTGGACTGCCTTAAAACAATGGCCTACCTTTCAAAAACGAATCGTTTAATTATGTTACTGGTTGAGTAACCTCGAAATAAATTAAAAAAAATAGGTACAGTCGAAATGAGAATCTATTTTTGGAGTTCTTTGAAAAATGGATTTAATAAGTGGTTTTGTGTTCATGCAGGCTAAAGCTGATTTAAGCATAAATAGTCGAAGCTGTAGACAGTTGTTACTTAAATATATGTTAATCTACTCATCAGGTTTTGAAATTGTCGTTTAGGCGAGTTGTTACACGTTCACCGTCAAATACTTTCGTCAAATTTAACTACTAAGAAATTCAAACGTTCGTCAAGTCAAAACAGTTTTATAAGTTTGGTTGATGGTTGGTATGGTTTGACTGTAGTCTATCGCCTATGTTGTATAGCAGTTTGGCGTTGGACTTGACTCCTTGAGGTCCCGAGTTCGACTCCCAGGTTGATCAAGTAATAAAAACTAGGGAATGACATTTTCAATATCATAATAAAAATAACGTTGCCCGGAATTGGATATGTGATCGTTCGGCGATAGGCCTGCCACTTATCACATTGTGCCTCTGCCTACCTCTTCAGGGATAGGGGCGTCAACAAACTTTACGTTATTGCTACAAACACAAAATGATAGAATTTCATTCCAAAAGTTAGAAAAAAACATAATTTAATATGTTCCGGTGCCCAAACTTATCAATCAATCAATCGATTATTTCCGAAAAATGTGGTACAAGTAATATTGCTGGTTTACATTACAAAGTATTGTTATAGTTCTACAAATTTTGTGTAATAACATTAAATAATATTATAATCATTTAAATAATAAAAATAACAATTTCGATTTTAAATAATACATCTACTCTTTATCCTCTATCTGTTTAAATATATATAAAAATAAAACTAATTAAATAAAAATAATATTGATAGTTAAATCTTTTCAAAACCCAGTTAAAAGAAAATGACAATAACAGTGAAAATATAAAATTTGGAAAAAATAATGAAAATGTCAAAATTTACACACTAAAACTACAAATAGGTATTGTTTACAGGTCACAAAATAAAAAATAATTTCTTGCTTTATTTTAATATTTATACTAATAATTATTATTAGTCCAGTAAAAAGTTGAATGAAGCCATGATCTTACCAGTTTTGGCGCAATGAGTAAAAATGTGTTCATTATTTTTTTTATGATATTGGAAGGCAAACAAGCAGACGGATTTCCTGATGGTAACAAATTCACGCCGTCTAGAGACACCAACGGTTTTAATGGTGCGTTGCCAACCTGAGGCCGGGATGTTAGGCCTCGAGCAAAAGTAAGTTTACCGGCTACCTTACCTTCCGAACAAATGCCTTTTTTAAAAAATATCTTAATAACGGTAGGAAATAGAAAAAAAGTTTCAAGTAAAAGTTGTAGAGAAAAAAATTATACACAAAAAAGTTACTCTTAATTTTTTTGTTATCTGCTTTAGTTTAGCTGCAAAAAATAAAAATTAAATTTGCTATGACTTTTTTTTTTATATTAGATGACTTAGCAGACGTTACATCCTGTTTATCTATGAGTACTAAATTAGGAATAACTTATGATAATGTAGTGATTGGACGACCAATGAAAATAACAAATTTATATAAACTAAAAAACACTGATGATATATGAAATAAATCCCTCAGCAAATTTCACAAATTTAATCTAACCCCAAAGTAAGAAAGTTATATGCTTTTCATTATGTCTTATTCTACATACATAGAAACATTTGAACAGATATTGAACCTGGAATTAGATATCTATGTTCATCACACAAATGCCTGTCCCCGTCGGGAATCGTACCCGGGCGTCGCGAATAGTCTGTGTTGTTAGGCGTGAAAGCTAAACCCCTCGACTAACGCTCAGATTGTTCTTTGAATATTTATAATGATAAACTTATATTAAGTATAATATATTATATTATATTTACTAGGTGGTAGAGTTTCGCAGCGACTCACCCGGATTGGTACCACCGCCTTACCTATTCCTGCCGCCATAACGTCATGACGTGTTCCGGTTCGGAGGGTAAGGTAGCTTACTTAATTTTGCTCGAGGCCTACCATCCCGGCTTGTGGTTGGCAACGCACCATTACCACCTTTAGTGTCTCTAGGCGGCGGGAATTTCTTACCATCAGGAAATCCGTCTGCTTGTTTGCCTTCCAATGTCATAAAAAATATATATATTTTAAGGATCATTATCTAGGAATCTGAGTGTTTAAAATTTAAAATAAAAAATATTTTTTTGGTGCAATGACGTTTATTACTTTGTCTTAACAGAATCTATATTTTTTTTAATTTAATTGACTAAAAATAGTAACAAACTCAGTTAACGTTATTAAACTAATATTCCTTCTAAAATAACTTCAAAAATAGAAACCTCAGTTTTTTAATTAGCATAATTATTGTAACCATTCAAAGCGGACTCTAAGCCAATTTCAATTGATTTACTTTGCTGTTACTTTATTGTTAAAAATATAAATTATTGTTGATAATATTAAAAGTGGTTATATAAACAACTCTTAAACAACTAACTTTCAAACTAAACTTTCGTTAACGTAATATTTACGATTGACATGTCTATCAAGTACATCTGTAACTACCGGCCCTAAGGTACACAGCTGTGAAACATCCCCCAAACTAAACAAACATTAGTAGATGATATGTAAATACAATTTAACAGAATTACCATTTTCAATCAAAAGTTTGATAGAATCGGTAACGGAAATGTTTTAACTTTGGGTTAAATTAAACGAAAACTACTCTTTGCTTTCATTTCATTTGGGGCTTAACTAGTTTTTTAGTTAACGCTTCGCAGTGGTAGGGTATTTGTGATTGTTGGAATTATAGGTTATAGAAAATTTTGCATAACAAACTTCGTATTTTTTATTTTAATTAAGGTTGAAGAAAAAAACTTTTTTAGTGTGTTTGCCTTGAAATGAATGTCTTTGCCATGTTGCGGGTTTTTAGGTAAAGGTTTAGCGTTTTTAAGCAATGATTCTGTAACATCTAAGGAATGTTTTAATGTAAGTGAAAGCAAAAAGCATACTTTAAGTTATAACTCTTTCCCCCTTGTTGGTCCGGGCTCCTTTGTAGAATAGATCATCTGCCTTCCTGTGCCAGGCAGCTCGTAAAAGGCGAGCATAGGCTCACCGTCACAAGCACCGTGATATCTGACTAGGTGGTAGAGTTTGGCAGAGACTCACCCGTATTGGTACCACCGCTTTACCTATTCCTGCCGCCATAACGTCATAAAGTGTTCCAGTTCTTTCAGGACTAACAACGCCTCTGCCTCTTGCTCTTGCCTCTGGTTGGCAACGCACCATTAACAACTGTGGTGTCTCTAGGCGGCGGGAATTTCTTACCATCAGGAAATATGTGTGCTTGTTTGCCTTCCAATGTCATAAAAAAAACTTTTAGCTGATCTCGAGGCTGCAGTGTTCTTGTTAGTAAATATAATAGTATCAGTAAGATAAGCCTGATCAGAACACTGCAATGGCCAGTAGAAATTGATAAGGCAGTGTTTCATAAATTGATAAAGCAGTGATCCACAACCAATGACTGTGAGGTGAAAAATCCTTCTCAACTCAAATAAATAAAAATACCCATTTTAAATGTAACTTTTATAGCATTGGCTCTGAACGATATAGACTATAAAATCACAAGCAATATAATTTCGAATATAACAAAAACGCAGTAAAACCGCAAAATAACTTCGATTTTCTTTGCAAACATAAAAATATGTAAGAATTGGATCTTCAGGAATTTTGAGACGGTATAATGATACTTTTCCGATATCTTCTAAACAACAAAACATTTCATAAATATATTAAAAAAACATTATTTAAATATACCTCAAAAATCATTTATCAGACCAGTAAGGTTATTTTGCAATCGCGATTTTAAGCAAATTTGAAATTAAAATCGAATTTATGTCATCATCTGATGTAATGTTATATTGACGTTTAGTTAATAATCTACTTAAAAAATGAATCCCCAATTCTCGTGGTCATCGTTTCACGCCTGAACGGAAGGATCAATATTGATAATTATTTTTTTATAAGTTAGCTTGTGCTAGGAGAAAGTTCTTAAGAAAAAAAAAATAGAAAAAATGCAGAGAAAATGGAAAAAATAATGCTTTAATCCTTACAAACTGTTAGATGTTAATGACAAGCGAGACGATTCGTCGGGTTGGCTAGTAAACAATAATTTATTTTAACGAATTTATTGATCCAGTTTTGAATTGAGATAATTCAGCTAGTATTGTATTCAAGGGTACAAAATGACACAAATCCGATTCCAATTTACATGAAATCGAGATTCAAGAGTATTATACTGTTCAAATTAAAATGTAATCGACAAATAAGTACCTACTTAAATTCATACTAAATTCAATCAAACAAAAAATACAGTATATATTATACACACACCTATCTTCACGCCAGGTTATGAAGTTGGCAGAGAGTAAATTACAAACAATATTTATTAATTACTAGCTGTCCCGGCGAACTTCGTTCCACCCGCTCCGTTTGTATGGGAAAATTTTATATGTTGGTTTTCCTAGTTTCCTCGCAGTTTTTTCCTTATTTCTTACCTTTTAAACCTTCCCCGGACTTCTACAAATAATTCAAAACCAAAAGGAGCCAAATCGGTCCAGCCGTTCTCGAGTTTTAGCGAGACTAACGAACATCAATTGATTTTTATATACCTTACATTCTTATCGTCGCAATGTGACCACCCCTTTGCCCGTCGGTGTTAATTTAGTAAAATACAAAAACCCGTGTACTGCATTATTTTAATAATACTTATAATTATTACTAAGTGGTAGATCTCTGCAGCAAGTCACCAGGGTGGCTATCGGATACTGTCATTTCTTTGATATGAGGGTACTATCGCTTTTCCGATTCCGGCCACAATGTCAGTAGTCTACTATTTGGGGGTATGGTACACGGTAGACTTGTCACGGTATAGTCTAAGATCCGAAGTTAGACTAGTAGATCCCGGCCATAAGATAGTAACACATATGATGTTTGTTTGTGACGGTTTTCAATACCACCACCAGCCAGCAGTTTTTGACACCAGAAAAGTTGCTTCTTTGCTTGTAATCTCACAACAAAAACGCAAAAGAGACATTCAATCGAATTAAAAACCTCATAATTCATGGGAGTTCGGTCGCAAATGGTTGAATTCTCCTGAGCCGTGCTCTTCCAAAATCATGGGCGTTTACCACTTTATTAATTAACTGAGTTTCATAATTATGTAAATTATTTCCTTAGAGGCTTTGTTCGGGTAAATTTGTTGTAAACTTTGTTTTTGTAAAGCAATTTCAAAGGTTTCATGTATTACGCGGACGGTTAAATTGTTTCAAGTTGATTTTGAAAGGAAAATGTTTAATTAAGGATCTAATGCATAATGTGCGAGATGAGTTTTGATGGATTTTACATAGATTATGTATTCAGGCCAGGACAGGCCTGTTGGGCCCGTCTACCGGCTACCCCAATCTCCGGGCTGGAACGTGACATAGTCATTATGGTGGCAGGAATAAGTAAGTCGGTGGATACATACCCGGGCACAGCACTCTATCTCTAATGGTTTTGTTGGTTATGATCTACATTTTAATCAGTGCCAATCAGTGTCTCTTACGAGCTGCCTGACAGGGAGGCCGATGGTCTACTCTACTCAGTGAACCCAGACCAGCGCGGAAACACTCTGTTACCAGTAAGCTCGCTACAGATAAGCTGCAAGGAACAGAGTCAGATTGGCTAATTCTTTTATGATATTGGAAGGCAAACAAGCAGACGGATTTCCTAATACTAAGAAATTTACGCTACCTATAGACACAAAAGGTGAGTATAGTGCGTTGCCAACCTGAGGCCGGGATGTTAGGCCGCGAGCACAAGTAAGTTTACCGTCTATCATACCCTCCAAACTGGAACCTGCATGACGTTCTGGCGGCGGGAATATATAGAAATTGATACTATTTACTTAAATATTACATATTTAAAATCTATATATTAAAACGAGATGCAAAAACTTTGGACCCTTTTTACGAAAATTGCGCTGACGTAGGAGCATAAAATTTAGCATACTTATAGTTTGTGTAGAAGTACAGAACGCTAATATTTTTCAACAATAATGCTTATAAAGTACATTAAATCAATAAATAAAACATTACCCATACTACCATGCATTTGACACACATGACACACACAAACAAATATATTGATGATAACGGTAAAAATGTTAATAATATATGGAAATAATATACGGAATATTTGTTTTGCAATTTCAATATGCACTATGGTAGTATGGTAAAAAACTAAGATAAATACTAGAATGTAATAGAACAATACAATGTGTTGTGTATTGACACAGTCTAAAAATTTATTTTATTACTTATACTATTATATCTACCAAGACAACATAACCAAATAGTTGACTAGAGTTAATTAATTGCATCCGTCGAAGCTTGCATCGGTTCGTGACGGACGTGACAATATACAGACAGTGCAGTATTGACATATATTGTGTTACTATTGTATGTTCTCCTGGTACTAATGACTTGCGGTGTCATGTGTTAGTTTACAAGATCTCTATTTGCATTTTGAAACAGGTGCTATAGAGTGTCTAGAACTACGCAATACTAAAAGCATTATTAAAAGCTAGTGAAGTTACAAAAATGAAAGTTACAAGTAATTTTAAATGTACGAATTTTGTAAGAGAATGTCATTTGTTGTTTAGTTGAGGTATTTAAAAATCACAAACTTTTTTGGATTTTATATCCAATTAAACATCACTTTTACATTTTATATATAAAATTCTAATGTCACAATGTTCGTTCCCGTACTCGTCCTAAACGGCTTGACTCATTAAATTTTGTGAGCATATTGAGTGGGTCTGAGAATGGGCCAACATCTATTTTTCATACCCCTATGTGATAAGGGTGATTCACAAATTTTTTTTTCACTTAAACCACATTAAAAATATAGCAGAACAACCACTGCCGAGTCAGCTGGTTTCTGTATAAGTATCATTATTTTTCAATAAATGGAAAACTTAAAAAATTTTGTTACGTTTAGCCATATTTTATCAACTACAATTTCTGCACATCTCATTCAAGATTCTGACTGTACACTTATCTTTAATCAACTAAGACAACAGAAGCGGACAGGTGACAGGAATTAGTTAATTGCATCCATTGATGCCGCATCGATTCGTGACGGACGTGGCGATATACCATGGAAATAGAAATACGATATATAGTACAGTATTGATATATTGTCTTACTATTACAAAGTCTCCTAGTACAATAGCTTGTGATGGTACGTAATGGATTGAATTAAATTGTTCTGTCTGTATTCAATAAGGCTAATTCTGTTTATGAGTATCGTTGTTCTTGATGTGGCAATTGCTGAAATGTATGGGTTTCATGCATCCCTTACATGGATGATTTTTTTTTATTGTCGGCGCTTGGTAAAACTTCCAAATATTCATATTTTTAAATGAAGAAACACTTGTACTGTTTTACGTAAAGTAAATTACGTAAATTGCGTACATAAAATTACTTAAATTACGTAAAGTAACTTAAGTTCTACCCCTGATGATGCTTTAAAAAGCGAAACCGGTAGGCTATTTATAGAATAATAAAGTATAAGTGATACGTAAAACAGTACAAGTGTTTCTTCATTTAAAAATTAAAAATTTTTGTATTGGGAAGAATAATTATAGTAATTTGTATATGCCATGTGCTTTTTTTTAAATACTCGTAATATAAATACTTCTTATAATATGGCAAATATTTTCATTTTCCTTAAAAATACGGCTATTTCGAATTTTATATACGGCAACCCCAGATTTGTCAGGTACAAGACCGATGAACATTATGTAACAAGCCAGTGCTAAAAGTGATATAGTCGAGGAGATTCATACATAAAAAACATTTTTTTATGACATTGGAAGGCAAACAAGCAGACGGATTTCCTGATGGTAAGAAATTCACGCCGCCTAGAGACACCAAAGGTGGTAGTGGTGCGTTGCCAACCAGAGGCCGGGATGTTAGGCCTCGAGCAAAAGTAAGTTTACCGGCTACCTTACCCTCCGAACCGGAACACGTCATTACGTTATGGCGGCAGGAATAGGTAAGGCGGTGGTACCAATCCGGGTGAGTCGCTGCGAAACTCTACCACCTAGTCAGATATCACGGTGTTAGTGACGGCAAGCCTATGCTCGCCTTTTACGAGCTGCTTGGCACAGGAAGGCAGATGGTCTATTCTACAAAGGAGCCCGGACCAACACGGGACAACCAACATATTTATTTATTTTCGACCCACATTCATAAGTTATAGAAATTTATTCTTACAAAATTACAGTGTTCTTTTGTGGATCATAACAGAAAAATGTGATGCGTATCAGAAAAAAGTGACGGCAAATTTCTCTTATACGTCGATAAAGTCTTCCCCGCCTTCCCCGTGTTGGTCCGGGCTTCTTTGTAGAATAGACCATCTGCCTTCCTTGCCAGGCAGCTCGTAAAAGGCGAGCAAAGGCTCACCGTCACTAACACCGTGAATTCTGACTAGGTGGTAGAGTTTAGCAGCGACTCGCCCGGATTGGTACCACCGCCTTACCTATTCCTGTCGCCATAACGTCATGACGTGTTCCAGTTCGGAAGGCAAGATAGCCGGTAAACTTACTTTTGCTCGAGGCCTAACATCCTGGTCCCAGGTTGGCAACGCACCATTACCACCTTTGGTGTCTCTAGGCGGCGTGAATTTCTTACCATCAGGAAATCCGTCTGCTTGTTTGCCTTCCAATATCATAAAAAAAAAGAAGGTTCACTTCAAAAATGTGTGTGTGTGTACGATGTAAATTCACCAAATACATATAAATATAAAATATATAAGTAATAATATAGATAAATCTTCGCATCTTATAAACATACATTTCATTCAACGTCAAAAAATGTGTCTCCTCGTGGTCGAGCGGTCCGGGTGTTGGACTTGGCTGCATGAGGTCTCGGGTTCGAATCCCGGGTCAGCCAACAAAAAGAAAATTGGATTTTTCCAATTTTCTAATTAAAAAAAATGTTGGTCTTGATTGGAAACGTGCCCGGTTGGCGATAGGCTTGCCACCTATCACATTATGTTTATAAGATGTTTATGTTTATCACATTATGTGACTTAGTATCTTCGGCTAGTCGTGGGTGACCTGGTTGTGCCTCTGTCTACCTCTTCGGGGATATGGGCGTGAAGATACTTTCTGTCAAAAAATGGTTACCGCAACTGGTCAATGATCACATCATCCAAACATTACACATAACCCGAAACTATCTAGGTATATTTTGACACAACACATGCAAACTAGTAAAATTGACAGCATCTTTTGACACCGTATCATCCGTACTTGGTTCTTGACGGACGTAACCAAGACCACGTAGCTATCTGCTTACGTACGGACTGCTTGAATGTGTTGTTACCTTACTTTATAGGTATGTTCTCCTAGTACAATAGTTTGTTACGGTTTCTGTAGTATTAATCAATTCTATGAGACTTCACCCTCACGGCCTCTATGCCTATCCTGCAAAGAATTTTGCGTAAAATCTTATACCTATAAACGAGCAATTCTTGTATATATATAATTGGAATCTCGGAATCGGCTCCAACGATTTTCATGAAATTTAGTATATAGGGGGTTTCGGGGGCGATAAATCGATCTAGCTAGGAATCATTTTTAGAAAATGTCATATTCGTGTTTTATTGTTGTTGTTAAGTAACGAAGTCAATGATTGTTTGCTTTGAGGTTAGACTTTTTAAATTTTCGTTCTTAAATATAATTTCCAAAAAACACAATTTATAAAAAAACAAAAAAAAATATCGAGCAAAGCTCGGTCATCCAGGTACTGTATTATAATTTCACGAGTAATTATAAAATATTAGTTTATCTTAAGAAAGCTTATGAGGTAATTATGAAGTTTGGAAGACGGCCATGCACGTCGTGTATTCTGGTCGTGTTCGAGATTACTCTGCAAAGCAAGTTTTATTAGACGACAAAGTTGCCGAAACCACTTCGCCAACTTGAAAGCTCAGACCTCGTGACATACAAATGGGAACGGACTCAGTCCATAACTACTCAACTGTGGACTTCCGATTTGTACTTGTACTCTGTTTGTACTTTATTCACTTGTTTGAGTTTTAGTAATAAACAGAATAGTAGGTACCTATTTCATTTTAATTATGTTTGCTAAAGAAAGGATTTGCAATTTAACGAGAATATTTAGTGATATTTGAAATTCCTAAAAGAGCCTTTCCATATGTGCTTTATTTTGACAGCTTCGTTGGTCGAGTGGCTAGCGATACGCCTAAAAACAAGGACCAACCACGAGGCTCAGGTTCGATTCCCGGCGGTGGCAAGCATTTTTGTGATAAATATTTATATGTCTGCATTTCCGGGTCTGGGTGTTTACTTAATTTATTCTGATATCTATTTAAGTATTTCTACGTACTTTCTTTCTACCCCCCGCCACACACACACACACAAACACAAACACACACGAGCGCGCATGCACACAAGTACGCTCCAAAATGAGGACTTTTAAAGTTTTTGTCGGTTCGGTTATTCACTTTTCACACAAAAACTATTTAACAGATTTTTAACAAATTAAATGTAACCTATAAAATAGTACTTAGTAGCTTTTAGTCCGGTCAGCATTAAATAGAATATAAAATATCCTTCAACTAACTATTGACAGATCAGAAATCATCTGTTACGCAGATGACACTGTGATC
>NJDD01006561.1:45056-55654 GCA_002245505.1 Calephelis nemesis | reverse complement strand
AAAAAAAAAAAAAAAAGGTATGACCATTTTTCTTTTTATAACACAACTAGCCAACCCGATGAACTTCGCTTCGCCTAACATTAAAATCACAAAAGTTTGTATATGAAAATATTCAGTCTGCGTTAACGGTAAATAAAAAAAATTAAAATTTCTGTCAGCCCAAAATCAAAACGAATTCAGTAGCTCAAAAGGTTAGAGCATTCGTAGGCTCGAGACGGAAGTACACAGGTTCAAATCCTGACTAGGCCGAAATTTTTTTTTGAAAAATAGAGAAAGTGGTCCATATGGTGTTATTGGCGATGCAATGACCACTGACCATTTATATATACATATATCTATATGTATATACCTATGATATCAAACAAGTAGGCGGCAACTCTTGCCATCGTAATAACTAGGTATAACCGTCACCTATAGACACTGTAGAAATGACTGGCGCGTTGCTTTCTTATTACCGGTGTCTTAGACGACACGAGTTTGATAAAACACGAGAATGATGGGCAATGATGATGTGATGCCAGGAAATGGTGTAAGGCTGTGGTACAAATAGGCGAGCTACTAAGCAGTTGACCAGTAACATAAATTACTACCAACGGCTGATGGGGTCGTCACATACCGACCCTAACAAAAGTTTCCTTGGAGCCCTAACATTTCGGAAATAGGAATAAAATTCGATCACATCGTGTAGGATATTGAATGTGATCATTATCATGAAACTCGTATTTCCATCTTAAATCGACGAAGATTGAAATCCCCATACATAATCGATACTAATTCGGCGTACGTTCTACTACTCAGAAGCTGAAGGTGGAAGTACGCGCAGGCGGGCGGCACGATTTATAGTGGCATTAGATTCGCATTTGGGGCCAGGGCTGTCACTTCTCAGAAAAGGATAAAGCACGGTTATCTTTATATTTATGGGCTATATTTCACGTCTACTCAAAGAGCACCAGCTTTAGCATTTCTTTCGGCATTTCATTAGCATATAAGCGCGATAACTAAAAATAAGTTTTTGGTGTTTTACAACTAGTCGCACAACTAGTAACGCAACTAGTCAAACAACTGGGAAACTAGTGGGGCAGATTATCTATCTATCCATTACCTACCAGAATTGCTCTTAGTTGGGTAATTAGTCGAACAACTATTCGGGTGATCAATGCGGAACCAGCTGAAAATAATACAGGTCTTCAGGGTCAGGTCTTCATATTAAATCAAACTTTATTTCTTACAAACATGCGAATTGATGAGAGTATTATGTTTCGTGTAATTTGTAGTCGTATTATATATTTACGTACGTTATTCTTAATATATATCATAACTATACAATATACAATTGTAATATATAACTCATGTATAACTTATACAAACGTTTTATGTATCATATTTTACAAACAAATTTAACAAATGAAGATAAGTATTCAGGAATTTATAGTAATACTGAGAATAAAGCAGCTAGTTTAATTATATTACACAAGTGGAACTTTTATGAGCAGTTCCTATAATCAACGAAACGTAATTCTAAAGTTTAACTATTCTCCGTTTAGCTATTTCCTATTTTTACCCGTGTTGGTCCGGGCTCCTTTGTAGAATAGACCATCTGCCTTTCTGTGCCAGGCAGCTCGTAAAAGGCGAGCACAGGCTTGCCGTCACTAACACCGTGATATCTGACTAGGTGGTAGAGTTTTGCAGCGACTCACCCGGATTGGTACCACCGCCTTACCTATTCCTGCATTAACCTAAATTCGACATCATTCATGACTTTGTAATAATATTATGTCCTAGTACAAAGCTGTTAAGTACATTTGCTTAGCATTTTCATTTTAAAATACAATATCTTATTCGTAATAATGTCAAATTTACCTACTTATCTTGTTAGATATTTGCTAAGGTTGACGTATGTCAATAGCGATATATTAAATTGATTTTATTGCTCTTTAAAAAAACAAGATAGTACGCAAACCTTTGCCAACATCTGGTCAAGTCAATTTATGACATTTGCTAACTAGTGTAACGTCATTTTTAAAAATTGACAACCCTGCGTACAGCGTACCGTTTGCAGAGAGCGGACCCACTCAACGCGCTGATGTTTACTTAATCCTGGTACGGAACCCAATTTGTTATTTTATACATCCAGACTATCATTTCGAAAGGATTACAAATAAGTAAAACGTGAGTCCAACTCCTACCATATCCTACTTATATCGCCTTATTCCAATTTCGCATTTATAATATAAATGCGAATGTTTATGAGAATGGAAGGATGTTTGTTATTATTTCACGCAAAATAACTATAATCTATACATGTAAATCTGTAGAAGGGTGAATTCTGTACATTGAAAATATCTGTGTTTACTGTACAGTAGTGTTACTGGATCGATATCAAACCCAAATATGTGATTCAAAAAATGTTTGTCTGTCTGTATGTTCAGGCATCACGTGAAAACTAACACTTCGATTTCGATGAAACTTGGTATAATTATACTTTATTATCCTGGGCATAAAATGGGATACTTTTTGTCCTGGAAAATACTTAGAAATAAAATAAATCTTAATTTTTCAGTTTTATCACGCGAAGACCGATATCCACGCGGACGGAGTCGCGGTCGGAAGCTAGTATAATATAATTTAGAGACTCGCCCAGATTGGTACCACTGCTTTACCTATTCCTGCCGTCACAACGTCAGTGCTTATCTTTGACGTTTTCCGGTTCGGAGGGTAAGGTAGCCGGTAATCTTACTTTTTCTCGAGGGCCAACACCCCGGTCTTATTTGGCAACGAATCATTATTTCCTTGTTTGGAAGGCAAACAAGCAAAAGAATTTCCTGATGGTAAGAAATTCACGCTGCGAGACACCAAAGGTGATAATAATGCGTTGCCAACCTAAGGATAAGTTAGCCGGTAAACTTACTCTTCCTTAGAGTAAGTTTGCCGGCTAACTTATCCTCCGAACCGGAAAACGTCAACGTCAAGCGCTAACGTCATGGCGGCATTAAGTAACGTGGTGATACCAATATGGGCGAGTCGCTGCGAAACTACCTAGTCAGATGTCACAGTGTTAGTGACGGTAAGCCTATGCTCGCCTTTTACAAGCTGCCTGACAGGAAGGCAGATGGTCTTTTCTACAAAGGAGCCCGGACCAACACGGGACAACGCTTCCTTAACACTTCTTTCCTGCTTCTTCAACGGCACTGCTCGCCCATTACAGCTTTACGGCATAAGCTGAGAAACCCACATATTCAAACATTAATTTAAACATAACTGTTTTGTCGCCAAGACTTAATAAGCAGTTCTATTTACTACCTCACTCACTCACTCTGAGGACTGGAACAAAATGTGCCAAACATTGGTTTTATGGCAGAAGATATTGGTATACCTTTACCAGAGGAAACTCACTTTACAGCCAATGTTTGCGGTGGTAACAGCCTATGTTTTTTACCTATTCTCGCACTTACGAGCTGCCAAAAAGAGTGGCATAAGGTCTTATCTACAAAAGGGACCTGAACTAACGGGAAGACTCACTCTTGCTGCTATAGGGTCAGTGCTCGACATTATCTTGTTTCGTGTAAGAAACCTCAATATCATTTTTGAAGACCTATCTATAGATACCCCACTCGTATAGGTTTCATAAAAAAAAACGACGGGTTGCACTCCGGCAGTGCCGGTAGAAGTGAAAACTTGAATATTAACGTTGTCCATTTTTCGATATTTTGGAATAGTTAGGGAATAATTTTATACGAATTGCTTTAATTATCAATATGAAAGTACTATCATTTATGTGGTAGAATACAATATTCATTTATTGCGCTATCTCACTCTGCGTCGTCTTATTCGCGCAAGCGCCCTGCGCCGTCTAACGAAATTTCGATCTGACGATCTGACGTGTCACGTGAGTTTAGATGTTTTTACCCATTCCAAAAAAAGTGCGTAACGCCGCTAAAGAAGTTTTCACTTCAAAAATTAAGTTTTAGTTCTAAGTATGGGGAAAAAAAGTTGCTGTGACTTATGGATGGATAGACAGACATGAAGAATCTATAAGGGTTCCGTTTTTTTTTGCCGTTTGGCAAAGGAACCCTAAATAGGAATGCGCCACCGTCCTGTATCACAACTCATATCCAAACAAAGGATTGATGTTTGTAATGAACTCGACACCACTCGGGGTGAGCTTAGCCTTTTACCACGAACCGCGCTTACTACATTAAAATATTATAGTGTAATTTGTATGAAATACTACGCTTTTGGTTTCATTCAGAACGAAAGTAATACTTAGGGTCTAATTGTTTTAAACAGACCAAAACTGGACGACTAGATCACAGAGGCGATTATTGATTTAACCTATAACACTAAGGATTTTTTAATCTAATGTTTTAAAGGGGTTTCTTCTGAGACACGTCAACCCTATCGTACCCGATCATACTTTTGTCCCTCATATTACAATAGAAAGATTGTGAATATACAAAAATTAAATATTTAATAATAATTAAACTATATCTCAATGACATTAGTTAACTAGCTGAAAAATATGTTTGCCAATTCTGTGTTTGGACTTGACAAAATTTCTTGTACTAAACACTTTTTTGGTTTAACTTAAATTCTTGCACCCGTGATATTGAAGTGAAACTTTTTTAGAATCGTTGTGATTTCAAACCGGATGCAACGGAAAAAACGACTGGTAAGACACACAAATACAAAAATGTGTAGGATTATATATATTCATCTCAATATTTTGTCGATTTACTGAAGTTTTACTTCTATAGTGTGTGAATCGCACACACACCTTTTTTCCTTTCTTTTTTCCTCCGAACACATTCCATCAGCAAATGTTGCACATCTTCAAACTTATCACAACATTCATAATTAGAAAACACTAAGGTTGCACTGTAGAATTCGTAATAAAGCTATTGGAATAAAACAATATTACCGAGCTCCGTGTTATCGCTACGATTATTGACAAAATACCTCGTGGCTTACCGGAATGTTATTATGAATCGGTCTCCAGATAATAATAGTTCGGTGAACGCCAAGTATACCGTCTATATTACGTTGTTTGTGATATACCTACGTTATATTTATTACCTATACCCACCTACAAACTTATATAGGTTGTAGTGTTGGGTTTTTATACTAACTATATTAGGTTACTAGTGATATACGGTCTACGTCGTATTACCTATATACCTAGAAACTTAAGTACGTTGTAGTGTTGGGTTTTATTATACTTTCTATATTACGTTGTTTGTGATATACTTACGTTGTTTTTATTACCTATACCTATTTACAAACTTATATACGTTGTAGTGTTGGGTTTTTATACTGTGTATATTACGTTGTTTGTGATATACCTACGTTGTATTTATTACCTATACCCACCTACAAACTTATATAAGTTGTAGTGTTGGGTTTTTATACCGTCTATATTAGGTACTTTGATTGTTATACACCTACGTTGTATTTATTACCTATACTCACCTGCCAACTTATATAATTTGTAGTGTTGGGTTTTTATATTGTCTATATTATAGCCTGTTTTTTAATCTCAGAGATTAAATTGAAAGGTGCAAACGTCAATTTTACAAATAATGATACCGGCGTATTTTTTGTAGTGCTGTCCTGTTATACCGATTTTTTCAAAACATAAATTAATGTCGATTTTCATAGAATGAAAAACCTAAATTTGGCTGATACTTTTATGCGCTATCAAAAAAGAGAATGTTATTTCAAAGATTATTTTTTTTTAGTTAAGATAGATTCCAAAGTAGTCTAGGTCTGCTGATGGAATCGAATGGGAATCGGGGAAAATACTAAAATTTTTGGTGTAATTAGACGAGATTATTTTCAATATGCTAAGTTATATATTTTGTTAACCTTTCGTCCTTAATGATTTAGTTAATACAAATATTTTCCTCTGCGTAGAATAAATCATCTGCCGTCCTGCCTGGCAGCTCGTAAGAGGCAAGCAAAGGTGAATCGGTTATCACCAACAAGACCACAGGTAGCAACACTGTGCAGCAACTTGTCCAGATAGGGATCCATCGTTTTACGTATTCCTGCTGCCATAGTGACAATGTCATGTTCTAGTCCGGAGGGTAGGGCAGCTGTTATATGACATTAGTCATTGTTATGTTCAACATCAATAATGGTGTCTATACGCTGCGGTTATCTCTTACCATAAAGGGAGCTTCGTGCTTGTTCGCTGAATTTTGCTAATGCCAATAGTGTAGTTTGTTTAAGTAAAAACTAAGACTTAAATAAAATTAATACGAAGCTTTTTGGAGGGCTTCTTCAAGTAACTTCACAATGATAGGACTGTGTAGCCCTTGTGTTGAAAACCAGACAAAGTTTGGCATTTGGGTCATATGCGAAATCAACTTCATTAACAATAGATTATTTATATATATCCGCCGCCTCGTTGGTCGAGTGGCTAGCGTACACGCCTAACTACATCGACGAACCGCGAGGCTCGGGTTCGATTCCCGACGGGGGCAGGCAATTTTGTGATGAACATTTAGATGTCTGCATTTCCGGGTCTGGGTGTTTATTAAATCTATTCTGGTATCTATTTAAGTATTTATATGTATTAGTATCGTTGACTAACACCCATAACACAAGCATTTAATTTGCTTACTTTGGGGTTAGATTCGATTTGTGTGATTTGTCCAGGGATATTTATATATAGAAGATTCACATAAATTTGAGTATTCAGGTACTGATTCATAATCGGAATAAAAAATAACATTAGCGTTTAAAACAAAGTAGTGTTTTAAATTTATTTTTAGTTTAGTTTTTTAAAGTTTTATGAATTTTGTTTTGTGAAAATAAATATTATGGGAGTTATTAATCTACAATCATGATGCATGTTAATTTTGTATTTATTCGTTCTAAATACACATGTTCGGATTTTCCAGTGTAACTTGTGAAAATCGGTAATAAATTTTGTCAACACTTTTTAATAATGGCACGTCACTATTTATGAATCGCAAAAAAACTGACAACATTGCTAATGTCAATTTAATCTCTAAGATTAAGAAACAGACACCTACGTTGTATTTATTACCTATACCCACCTGCCAACTTATATAATTTGTAGTGTTGGATTTTTATACTGTCTAAAGCACCCGTCATGAGAAGTTATAAATTATGTAAACAAACGTTCGGGAGTTAACAACATTTGGTTCAAAGATAAAAGTATTTTTTTTAATATTTAACTAATTAATAATTTAAATATGTATAATAAATTACGTATGTTTTGACATTTTTTTCGAGGCAAATTGATTTCCTTAGATGTACTGGGTACTAGCTTCATTATACGTTAATACACAATAACAAATAATGGATAAAAAAAATTAAAATAAGGCAACAATTAACAAAACTAACAACAATAACAAAGTGATAACGAAAAGATAAAAAAATTAACAATAACAACCAAATCCGCGAATTTAACAAAGCAATGTGAAATTCAAAACTCGAATGACGCGTTTATTTCCAAAAGACGAACCGATGGTTTGCATTCCCGGCGATCGGTGCGTCCCCGTACCAAGACACTCAAACGTCATATAACTTACTTTTTTAACGTTACTTTCATATAACCCGTCTATTTTTTTTATTTCGATTGAATATGGTCAGCTTATTGTTGTCTCGAAGTAAAAGAAAATACTTGGTAAAAGATGTTTGTTTACATAATTTATAGCTTCTCATGACGGGTGCTTTATATTAGGTTGTCTGTGATATACGATCTACGTCGTATTACCAATACCTACCTAGAAACTTATGTACGTTGTATTGTTGGGTTTTTGGTTGGCAACGCACCATTACCACCTTTGGTGTCTCTAGGCGGCGGGAATTTCTTACCATTAGGAAATCCGTCTGCTTGTGTGCCTTCCAATGTCATAAAAAAAAATACGTCGTATTACTTATATGCCTAGAAAGTTATGTAAGTTGTATTGTTCGGTTTATATACCGTTTATACTAGACTGCTTGTGATATACGGTCTACGTCGTATTAACTATACCTAACTAGAATATATAACTAGGAAAACTATTTGAGGGTAGGCATCAGTACACACATAATTTGAGAGTGTTCTAAGTTTTAATTTGTTTTTACTAGTTTATTATTACTTACATTTAAATGTGTTAGTTTTTTAAACATTTAAGCATCATACTTAATCAATTTTCCTAAATGTTTCACTGTTTACACAATCCATGGATATATCATTAGCAATGTCATCTAACCTTGAAGAGGTCACAAGTTTTTTTGCATCCAAAATGGCGGAATATGATGACAAAATTCGGAAAATAGCTTCTTCAGGATCCTCGGCAGCTCCTGACTTAAATTTACTTGCACAGGACTTCTCAAACTTTAAGTCTCTTATCTGGAAAGCTGTATCCTTATTAAAAAATCAGTTGGAATTCCTATCATTGGGTGTTGAAAGACATGAGGTGGGGCTGAGAAGAAAAGTGCTGTTATTACATGGTGTCACTGAAGATCAGCATGAAGTACTTGTTAGTAAGGTTACACGAATTTTTAACAATCAGTTGGGTCAGGCTGAGTTCTCTTCCAATTTCATTGAAGTTTGTCACCGTCTTGGTGTTCTCAAAGGAAAAACAAGGCCTATTTTGATTAGATTCCGTGAATTCCATCACAGGGAGATGATATGGAGCAACAAAACAGCTCTTAAAGGTTCTGGTATAACCGTTTCGGAATTTTTGACCAAAGCCAGACACCAAGTGTTTATGGAGACTCGCAAGTACTTCGGCATAAATAAATGCTGGACTGCTAATAGTAAAATTATAATTTTGTTGCCTGATAAAAGCCGGGTGAAAATTGAACAGGCAATAGATCTTCAAAAGCTTATTCTGCAGCACCCCGTTAAGGACTCCTTGCCTGTCATTCCTAAGCCAGTATCTTCAGTCTCTCGAGATGATGCTAGTTTACTGAAGTCACCACGGAAACCAAGGCGAAAGGTGTAACTTTAATCAGCTATTAATGTTCATTTAGCTGTCGGCTATCCAAGCATAATTGTTTCTGTTTCACCGGTGTGTATTACATAGTGTATAATTTCATTTTACTTTTTCTGTTTGCATGTAAGCTTTCTTGAAGTTTACTTGTTCTCTCGTGATATCGTTGAATAAGTAGAAACCACATTAGCAACATGAATTTGTTGCTGTGTGTATAAATATAAATTAGGCACGTACTGTTAGAGTATTGTAGTCTTTGCGTACTGGGATGATAATTAGTTGATCTACACACTTTTTTTAAGGTAAACAAACACATTGTTCACACAATTTGTTGAATGTTGGCTTGCGGTTGTAATCAATACTTATATATTATTATTTATGGTTGTAATCACAAACTAGTTGACTAGTACGAGAACCAACTATATGTTGTGGTAATATATTTTGGTAATAGTAGGTACATAATAATTTTCAACCAAAAAATATAAATAATCTTTAACAAGAGTTTTTACCTGTCAAAGCCAGTTTTAAGAATACGTCTTCTTCGTCTTTTTTTTATATGATGCAACCTGCTTACTAATGCTTTCGCCGGTCTTTATAGAAATGACAAGATGAATTGATGGAGCAATAGCTGTTGTTTATATCTACCTCTGGTGTAACGATTGTAAGTAAATAATTCTTTGTATTTTTCTTTCCATTTCATATCACAGTTAATTGTTAAATCATTCATCTTTATTTTTCATTTGTTGTTTTGCTTAATTATTTTTAGTAGTAGCGCTCCAAATTGCTTACATTTCTAGTTTGCAGTTGTTAGTTATGATAAGTTATTGCGTATGTCACTTTATTAGCTTACTATGTGTGTATTATATCAGTAGTTGATTATTGTTAAATAAGTTCCCTTTTTTAATTTGTTTTTCAGTAATATTTTTGTAGTTTTGTAGAGTTGTGCAGTGATTTTCTCAGGATTTTAATTTATTTGTGTGTTGCTTAGATGTTAGTTAATGTATTGCTTTTGACTTTGTAGTGTATTTTTTTTATTTTATAGTAGAGTATTTTATATTTATTAATGTAATTTATATATTTTAAGTTTAAGATCAGTTGATTAAGTTTTTTTTTGTTTTGTTTTCAGTTTGTTTTTAAGTATTGTTTTTTTTTTGTAGTTTTAACAAATAAAATTATTGTGTAAAGAATAATTAACAGGTAGTTGTCAATTAGAAAAGTTTAATGCCTTCTTTATGTTGTGATAACGAAAACTTTTTATCTTGCTCCTCTGCTGATGAAGAGTTTTTTAGTGCTTCTAGTAACTCATCCGAAATCTCTTCTAACGAGGAAGACATCTCTAGTATATTTTCCCAATATTCTAACAACCTCAACATAGTGCATATTAATGCGCAGAGTATTCCAGCGCATTATGTTGATCTTTTAGCATCCTTTTGCAATTCCAACATAGACGCTATCCTGGTATCTGAATCTTTCCTCAAGACTTCACTCTCATCCCTTCAATTCTCGCTACCAGGTTTTGTATTAATCCGAAATGATCGTACAGGTAAGGGGCGTGGCGGGGTTGTCATATACTTACGACCTAATATTCCATATAAAATCATTGCGTGCTTTCCTAGTTTATTTAATAACTCGGCTGAATTTATTTTT
>NJDD01006561.1:6829-23954 GCA_002245505.1 Calephelis nemesis | reverse complement strand
GCCATAATCGTAACTCACACGGCTCCCGTGGTGGCCCGTAGCCACTGACTGTTAGTTTGCTATTTACGAGCTGGATATTCGATGAATAGCTTCAAGCTACTTACAAATAGAAATTATGTGCCATGTTGTCCACTACCCACATATTCTTACATTTATATATATATATCTGTTATTTTGGTGTTTTCATATTTTTAGTTCTGTTTTTGTTTTGTTTTAATTGACTCTTTAAAGGGAGAGGTTTTCAATTCGACTGTATGTTTTTTTTTTAATTTTTTGTTTTGTTTATTTCGCGTTAATTTGGCCACTAATTTTTAGAAAGATAGATCGTTAATCCAAGATGGCTTTTGTTAGTTTTAAGATGATCCGACTAGTGGATTTTGAAACATACTTAATAGTGCTATGATTTTTTAACTAATCATAATACCTAATAAGTAAAAAAATATAAATTTCATGAGGTGCCGGGTTCAATTCTCTGGTCGGGCAACAAAAAGAAAATATGGTTTTTCCATTTATGCTAATAAAAAATTTTTGCTCCGGATTAGATGTGTGCTCGGTTGGCGATAGGCTTGCCTCCTATCACATTGTGGGACTGAGTATCTTCGGCTAGCCGTGGGTACTGCCTGTGCCTCTGCCTACTTCTTCGGGAATATGGACATGAAGATACATTATTAACTGTCACTCAAAAAGTACTAGTGAAAGAAAGATAAATTTATGTGGGACCATTTCGGAACCATTCGCTATATTTCGGAAAAATAATAATTAAATCGTGATTTGGTACCCAATGAAATACTTAGTTGAAGTCGAAACTTGTAGTTTTAATGTGTTTTATTATATTCTGTAGTATTATATTTATTAGACATATATCATCTCTCTTGTAATGTAGATAGTGATTCTGAGTGTTAGCTTAAAAGTGTTTCCTTCTGTTATTTACATAAAGTCTTGAAAACTTTCCAACTCTCGAAGACAAAAAGGATTGTTAAAAGTTTAACGTCTCCTTCTCAACTAATTTGTAAATTGTTATTTGTAGGATTACAGAGGTAGGTGCTTAGTTATTATTGACCAGATTTATAAATAAAGAGAACATAAGTGTTTGCAGTGCACCGGGTATACAGACAGGGTTATTTTTAAAGGACCGGCAAAATTTTATTATAACGAGGTAAAGGTTTAAATGGTAATGGAATTTAAATATTATTGTCAAATTTATTTTTAGAAACATTCATAATAAATAGACCGAAGAAATGCTTCATTTGCCACGCTCTGTCGCATCTAGTACGGACGAGTAGTACGAGTCATGACGTCACCAGCCTGTGATTGCGACTGCGGACGGTGGGAACCAGTTTTATGCTTTGTTTACGTTATAACCATGCATCTTCTATTTTGCGTTGGACAAAAATTGTAAAATGTTTTTTTTAATTTTTAATTACTTCATATATTGAAAGAGATTGGTATCGATTCCGAATCGTATAAAAATTGCATTTTATGCATTGCATTTGCATTTTCACAAATGATGTGTCTCTGTTGCCGCTATAACGATACTAAAAAATTAAAAAAATGTAATAAAAACAATATGTTCCCCATACAATAAACATGTCTTTTTCGTATTTTTTGTTTAAAATTAAAAAACGGTTACAGACGTTTCCAATTTTCACAGAATATTTACTTGTATTACCTTTCAAAATAAATAACTAAATAACAATAAAGTAAATATTAAAGAGGAGCTCCTCTATAACAAACGTGATTTTCTATTACAGATGATAGTACGGAACCCTTCGTGCGCGAGTCCGACTCGCACTTCGCCGGTTTTTGTATAATATGTTTTTTTTTAACTCTCCATAAATTGTTCTTTAATCAAATATCAAATTCTATCACGTACGATACAAATTTTTTGGTCCCACAATATATGGAAGCTTGCTATTCTCCTTTATACACAATTCAGATTTTAGTTGGCCAGTCTCCGAATATGTAATAGGAACCGAGACGCAAATGCTTAAGATATCAGATATGCCAATAAAATGTCGAAGAGAAAACATGTTCTAGAAAATTAGTTTGAAAATGTTATGTAGTTTAAAGATGAAGATGGATAAACTACACAGCCCCCTGATTCAGTATCTTTTTAGTGATGATCACTGGGTAAATTATACATCAAATATCTGTCAAATGATGTGTTTTGTATTTGCTATCTCCAGTGGCCAACAGAAAAACAATTGAAATATGAAACAAGTCATTTGACAGCTATTTGATGTACACTTTACCCAGTGATAATCACTTAAAAGATACGGAATAGCCCCACAGATCACCTTCCAAAAAAAATTAAATTAAAAATTTTCAATCAAACCCCGACAAACGGTCCATTCGTTTAAAAGTTATGTTGCCACAGACACACACATACATCTCACTTACAATATCTCTCTTTTTAATGTGCTTTAAAAAAACTGCAAAAATACAAAACATCATACCGTAATTTTAAACTATCTTCTATCAGCCACCTCCCAGTTAATGAAAGATTAAGTCCTTGTCATCAGTTGTCGTTATCAGAAAACATTATGAACAGATTTAGTTAAGATATATTTAACGAGTTTAAACTAGGTTGGTTTAAAGGTGGGCGCTCCAGGGTTACATCTCCTCTTTTTGAGCTCCATCATCATCAACTGTTAGGTCTGACATATTATATTCAAAAATATAATAAAGCCCGTAGTGAGTCTAATATCCTTTCCGATGCCGATAAATGAGCTGATGACCTTGAACGCCTGCACTGATCTTCATAAGCAAAGCAAGCAAGCAAGCAAAGCAAGATAGCTAAGAACTATCTTGATCATGTCAGATTTTAAAATAATAAAAAAACAGCATTTAAATCCGTCCTTTCGCTATGGAGATGCAATGCGACACGCAAACACACACACACACACACACACACACACACACACTGATAGGTCAAACTTATAACATCCCCGTTTTGTGTTGGTCGGTTTTATGTAAATTGGGAGCGGATAAGTCATTTTGGGTACTCTTGAACACAATACAAGAGGAATATAACATTTAGTTCATAAATAAAATAAATCCCTATAATAATAAACATATCTGGACAAGTCACGCAAATTGAACAAAGTAAGCAAATTATATGTTTGTAATATAGGTGTTAGTCAAGGATATTAATACATAGAAATACTTAAATAGATACAAGAATAAATTTAATAAACTTCCGAAAAATGCAGACATCTAAATGTTCATCACACAAATGCCTGCCCCCGTTGGGAATCGAACCAGAGCCTCGCGGTTGGTTGACATAGTTAGACGTGTATGCTAGCCACTCAACCAACGAGGCGGTCAAGTACATTTAGTTACTGCCGTTTAATGATACTTTATATTAAATGTATATTAAATCCTACGTTTTCAATTTCATAAGTTGAACTGGTTTTTCAGTCGAATCAAAACCGAATTTTATACATACATACATATCCTTTACGGGGAGGCAGAGAGTATCGAGTGCTTAATCTCATGGTCCTGGCAAAACTGCCTGGCTTCCTTAACTTTCATTATTTATAGCCCTGAGTAATGACTCAGGGCTATAAATAACCCATCTGATGGTAAGCTAAGGTAGAGTCTAAGGTGATGGCACACTTAGCTAGCAGAAGCCTATTCACTCTTGCTGTGAATAATTCTAAATTATAATGTTCCGGAAAAACTAACATTAGCAGATAATTCCACTCCTTTGCAGTACAAACAGCATAATATGAGTTGGTAAATCTCTATGTACGTGTTTTGGGGATATCGACCGTATAAAGATACAAATTTCTGTTGATACTATCTAGTGTAATTTTGCTCACAATAATACCATAGTACTACAGCTAGTTATATAATAGTGTTAAATTAGATAACAACACAATCATTTAAGCACGGAGGTAACATAACAAAATATTTATTTATTATGTAACTTATAAATAAATACCTAGGCATATCTTAATATATATAAATCTCGTGTCACAATGTTTGTCCTCAATGGACTCCTAAACCATTTAACCGATTATAATAAAATTCGCACACCATGTGCAGTTCGGTCCAACTTGAGAGATAGGATAGCTTATATCTCAATTTATGGTAAAAAAAATACCATCCGAGCGAAGCCGGAACGGGCAGCTAGTAACATACAAATACCAGTTAGCGGCGAAAACTGCCGAATACAGGAGTTACCGCACAGTCTAAGCCAGACTATGGTTTCATCTATTTATGTCCAAAAGCAAAACTAAACTGAAACTAAATTTTATGGCTAAAACCGAAGTTAATACTTTCGGTTGGCAACTAAATTTAATAGTATCAA
This sequence comes from Calephelis nemesis, assembly GCA_002245505.1. NCBI lineage: Eukaryota > Metazoa > Arthropoda > Insecta > Lepidoptera > Riodinidae > Calephelis > Calephelis nemesis. Next base: position 19,639 of record NJDD01006561.1, on the reverse strand, counting down.
CAAAAAGCTTTGTTAGAAATTAAGGTTTTGAAATATTTTTTACCTTTACTTTTGTGTAGATCGCAAAAACATCAATTTTGTCGATTATTATTCACTTCACCTTCGCTTTACATAATAATGTTTGGGCCCCATTTGTATTGTTTATTTTGGTAAGTGTTTCACCTTTCTATGATAACAAACATTGTGACATAGATAATACTGTTGGGTTATGCAAACCTTTTAGAAATGTTTTTGATGATTATAAAATTACTGGTTTAATTTTGACGTTATTTAGTATTAATCCACCATAAAAAACAACGGGTGTTATTAGTTTGACGTGCCTGTGTATGTGTGTGTGTGTCTGTGACGTCATAACTTTTAAAAGGATTTATCGATTTCGATGCGTTTTTTTCCTTTTAAACCTGATGTAATCTACATTCTTAGCTACATTGAAAACTGATTTTATTATATCTAGGTGTTTATATATCATTAATTTAAGGATTATGAACTCTATACCGTAATTGCCTCCGTGATCTAATTGTTCAGTGGAGTTAACTTGAAATTGATAAAACATATTTTGAATCTTAATAGAAACCAGAGTACATTTAATATCCATTGTAAACGGACATCTTAATGTTCTCCACAGAAATGCCTGTCCCCGTCGGAAATCAAACCTGAGCACCGTGTTTGCTCAGCGGAGTAAATCGCGTAAGCTAGCCATTCGACAAACGAAGCGGTCGAAAATTATGGGACTAAAGGCACTTTCGTTAATTGTGGGCGCCCTGATTGGACCTCAGTCCACTTCGAGGATACGGGCGTGAAGTTCATCATCATCATCATCATCATTTCAGCCATAGGACGTCCACTGCTGAACATAGGCCTTCCCCGTTGACTTCCACTTCGACCGGATGGAAGCGGCCTGCATCCAGCGAGACCCCGCGACCCTCATAAGGTCGTCTGTCCATCTCGTGGGTGGCCGTCCTATGCTTCGCTTACCGGTACGTGGTCTTCACTCGAGAAATTTTCTGCCCCAACGGCCATCAGTTCTCCGCGCTATGTGCCCCGCCCACTGCCACTTCAGCTTGCTAACCCGGCTGGCTATGTCGGTGACTTTCGTTCGCCTGCGGATCTCCTCATGGGGAATCGCAGGGAAACCCCGAGCATAGCCCGCTCCATAGATCGCTGTGCAACCTTGAGCTTGTTCATCAGGCCCACAGTAAGAGACCACGTCTCGGTGCCGTAGGTCATCACTGGCAACACACATTGGTTAAAGACTTTTGTCTTGAGACACTGAGGTATTTCGGACGAAAAGACGCTACGCAATTTCCCGAACGCTGCCCAACCGAGTTGGATTCGTCGATTCACCTCCTTCTCGAAGTTGGACCTACCCAACTGGACCGTTTGTCCTAGGTATATATATTCGTCGACAACTTCGAGGATCGCGTTCCCAACTGACACTGGGGTGGGCGCTACATGGACATTCCGCATGATTGCGTCTTGTCCATGTTTATCTTAAGGCCCACCTGCCGGGAAACACGATTGAGGTCTTCGAGCATTGTACTAAGGTCTTCCAGCGATTTCGCCATTGTGACTATGTCATCGGCAAATCGAAAGAAAGAAAGAAAGAGAGAAAAATATTTATTTGCGGAATATGAGTGTTACAAAGATGTTACAAAATTATTTAAGCGTTCCAACATATTCTACCAACTTGTGGTGTGCAAATATTTTAATAGGTTTTAATGAAATTACTAATTTTAATTATTTCATTACAATCTACAACACACTGTATTTTGTATTTATTATAAGATTATTTATTAATACAACAATTTTTAGAATGTAAATTAATTTATCCCTGTCTACCGTAAACTACCACCGTTTCCAAACCTAGCCAGACAGGAGAAGAAACGGCGAAACAACCTCCTGCGTATCCGACATTCTGCAATTATTAATCACATTAGAAATACTATATTATTTATTCTTATCTGCAAGAAAATCTTTGACACTGTAATAATTTTTCTCTAAAAGTAAGTTGAATACCTTTTTTCGAAATCTGCTTAATGGAAGTGATTTAAGATTATCAGGAATTTTGTTGCGAAGCTGAGTGATGTACTCGCCATTGATGTTGATGTCCATTCCTTTCCACTCCAGAAGCTTAAAAGCGTCCTCCATTGCATTTGTGAAGAGCTTAGGAAATATAACGTCTCCCTATCTTACACCTCTCTTCAATGGAATTGCCTCTGTGCTCTGATCTTGTACTCGGACGGACATAGTAGCGTTGCTGTACAAACACTTCAGCACTTCGACATAGCGATAGTCAATGTGGCACCGCTGGAGAGACTGTAGCACTGCCCAGGTCTCGATCGAATCAAAGGCTTTCTCATAGTCCACAAACGCCAAGCATAATGGCAAATTATACTCCTCGGTGTGAAGTTACTTTTATGTAATCTTTCAAATTATTAGTCACTATGGGCTATCTTCTATTATTATACACACTAGTGAAATCATATTTTAAATCTACCTACAAGAACATTAGTTTAATGTTACAGATTTTCTGGTTGGCGATATACACGCCTATCGCCTATGTGGTCTAGCGATCCAGTTGTGGGACTTGACTTCTAGAGGTCGCGGGTTTGAATCCCGTGCCAGACAAAAAAAGGAAATTTAGTTTTTCCAATATTCTAATAAAAAAAAAATGTTGATCGAGATTGGATTTGTGCCCGGTTGGCGATAGGTTTGCAACCTATTGTGGGACTTAGTATTTTCAGCTAGTTGTGGTTGAGTTGGTTGTGCCTCTGACTACCTTTTCAAGGATATGGGCGTGAAGATACTTACTTACTTAACACGCTTATACATGATAATAGATTCTATCCGGTTGTAAACACTGGTTGTAATTACTGGTTTGTATGCGTCTGGACCGTGAATTTAATCCAAATATAATAATAATAGGAAGATGGAAACAACGTTTCCTCCAAGATTACATTTTTTGCCAAGCGTGTTTACAATCGTCTAGAATGTCTTCAAAGAGGCACTGCCAATCTGTGATTCTTCTCGACACTTCACTATAAAGTAAAGGAATCACATGCAAATACGCTACGAAATTTCGTAGCAGCTGCTACGCCATCAATGATGTTTTAAAATCACTACAAACTAAACATTTTCCCCGTGGACCCTAGGACCTAGTGTCGAATAGACCATATGCCTTTCTGCTAGGCAGTTCATAGGAGGCGAGAATAGGCTAAGGCCAGTAACAATAAAACCGATAGAGGGCTCTGTAACGTGCCTTACTTGTCTCTGTCGCGAAGATAAGTGCGATGTTCTGGTTCGGATTGAGGGTTGCAGAATATATCTTACACCAGAGCGAAAGAGTAATTCCCATATTGTCAATTTTACAAACCATGTGTTTTTGTGTTATTTTGCGTGGTGTATACGCGTGGAAATGAAAATAAATTTTCTTGAAAAAAGATAGAATATTTTTAGTCGCATGTGTTTTTAAAAAACCGGTTACCGAATACGAATACCATGGTAGACATTTTGTATTATTATTTTGTTATTCACTTATGTTATAATTGTTTTTTAGGCTGAATGAATTTTAGATGAAATAGTCAATTCTATAAATGAATGAATACACTTTATTATGCACCAAAATTTAAAATGATACATAATTTTTCACTAATAGTTATTAATTAACTTAAGTGCACAAAGGCGGTCTTATCGCTTCAGAGCGATCTCTGCTAGACAACCTTATCTAATTTTTAGGCAATGTTTAAAATTCTTACGTTAAAAATCCACGATAATTGAAAAAAAAGTGTTTATGTGAAAATCAGAAAAGGCATGTTCCGTTGGTTCGGTCATGTGGAAAGAATGACAAATGAAAGATTATCATTCTTTTATAGCTAGAGCAGATAGACAACGCGAATGTGGATGGATGTAGTAATCAGAGATCAGATTTGTATGAAAAGGGTATTCAATGAGGAGGAAGCCGGGCAGGTTTCCAAGGACTGCGACTTTTGGTACTCTACTTTCTCTGGCTAACTCATGAGAGAGTTGGCTTGAAGATATATATGTATTAGTTACACCAACATTTTACTTTACAAGAAAGACTTTGTTCTGATAAATATTTATTACATTTAACAAATTCATATCGAAAGTAAGGATAAAATAATTAAACTTCTCTAATAGTATTAGACACGTATACCGTCTGGGTTTACTTATCTTTATATATATAATTCTTCTGTGAGTGTGTATGTCACTGAACACCTTCTAGACGACTGGACCGATGAAGATGAAACTTTTTGTATGTGTTCTAGGGAATTCAAGAATGGTTTAGATTCACAATTTGGTCCACTTGAAAATGTTTTTTTTAAATTATTTTTTTAATAATAAGTAGTTGTTGATTTTAGAATGTTTCACATCGGATTCGACAGACTGCGCTACTGTCTAAGCATTAATGTCAAGCGATACGAAGTTTGCTGGGTCAGCTAGTCTAATATATAATTTTTGGCATTCGCCAGAAACTCCTTGACCTTAGCAAAACATAGACATCATATGGGTTTGCAGATATACCTTCAAGCACTTGCCGCAGTGCCCACAAACTTCTTTTAATTGGGTATCGAATTTTATTAGGTCAGCCGCAACCTTTCAACTACATGCTTGAATTTGAGATGGTCCATTTAAGTTTGGGGTGATTTAAACATTTTAGAAAACTTATACATTTTAGAAATAAGATTGTCTTACGTATAATGTTTGCCTTATGAATGTGACATCACCATTGCTTGATGGTAAAATAATTTAGTCCTTATTCTGTTCTACTAGATTATTTTTGTGAGGGCATGAGGATAAGAATTTTGCCATTTTAAGATAGTACTTGCACTCCTTTTGGTCTCTTTCCCGTGTTGGTCCGGGCTCTTTTGCAGAATAGAGCATCTGCCTTCCTGCCAAGTAGCTGGTAAAAGGATATAAGCTTACCATTACTAACGCCGTGACACCTAACCAGGTGATAGAGTTTCCCGGATTGGTGCCACCGTCTTACCTATTCCTGCCGCCATAACGTCAGTGCTTGTGGTTGATTACTATTCCAGTTCGGAGGATTAAGTAGCCGGTAAACTTACTTTTATTCGAGACCTGATACCCGGGGTATTCTCAGGTTGGCAACGTACCATTACCAGCTTTGGTGTCTTTAGGCGGCGTAAATTTCTTGATATCAGGAAATCCGTCTGCTTGTTCGCCTTGCAGCATCATAAAAAAAATAAAAAAAATCCTTTATAAACGGGATTACAACCAATAATTGCATTCGTTTACACTGAACTTTGTTAAACTCGGTTTTTATCATGATCGGTGAAATCAACCCTAATTAGTTTACCTAGAATTTGACTTATACATATACAGATAAAAAATATCTAATCGTGAATCACTATAATGTAGCTGACAAATGTACCGAATCAAAGCCGGGTTCAAATTAGTCATTGTATTTCCACGTACCTATACTAATAAGATATGAGAATATCTAAAAGTTCCTGCCTTTATTTTAATTTGTTATAGTATTTATTCCTGTCGTCGTAATTCTGACCTCCAAACTAAAGCTTGATAGTGCCTATCTCTGCCATATTTTCGATGGGAAGGGTTGGCGATAAACTAAGTCAGAAATTATAATAGTTGTTATCATCATCTCTGTGGTCGAGCGGTGCGGTAAATTGACTTCATGAGGTCCCGGGTTTGATCTCCAGGCTGGGCAAAAAAGAGAAAACGTTTTTACTAATTTTTTTTTGCTTTTCTTTTATAACGGGATTGGATTTGTGTGGTAGGCTTGCGATCTGCCATCTATCGCGATCCAGGACTTCGGCATTCGGATAAACCCAATTTTCTTTTAGGGAGTCTCAGGCAGTCCAAGTCCAGCAACTGAACCGCTAGACCACAAAGGCGAGCATAGAAGCTAAAATAAATAATAATTTACAATAACACAAAAAAAAATCTGATTGAAATACGTAGTCGAGCTTAAGTCAAACATATCCAACATAATCCGGACGCCTGGCCGCCATACACTATCTAACACATCTGGCGCCCGTAATCTCGTTATATCAGGAAAAACTTTCTTAATAAGAAGTGTTGGGTCAGTTATTTCTCTGTAGGGAATGTGGGAATAATTACTTTTGCAAGTTCGAATTGATTATGATTATCAGTGTTACTTGTTTAATCAAATTACTTGGTATTTAGAGAATACATTAGTTTATACTTACTTAGATTTAAAAACAATACTTCACTTTTTGAATTTATTATTCGGCTGTGTAATAATAAAATACTAGTGGTCGCCCGTTGGTTGAAATTGGACCAAAATAAATTTTATTATCTTATTGATAAGAATGGCATCTTCATTTGTCAAGACCAACTACTTTCTTTTCAAACTATATGATGCACCATCTGTGATCTTTTATCGTTATCATCAATATTTTTTTGTGTGTGTCAAATGCATGGTAGTGTGAGTAATGTTTTATTTATTGATTTAATGTACTTTATAAGCATTACTATTGAAAAATATCAGCGTTCTGCACTTCTCTTACACATAAACTATAAATGTGTCAAATTTAATGCTCCTCCGTCAGCGCAATTTTCGTAAAAGGGGTTCAAAGTTTTTGCTTCCCGTATTAATATATAGATTATAGCTTAAATGTTGATGATTGTACTGTACGTTTTGTGTTTATCGTATATATGTACCCTAGAAATCAGAATATGTAAATAAGCGCAACAATGCTAAATACCAAATTTAGTTATGTCTGTTCGAGTCGACATGTAACTTAACAACATCTCTTTATCTCTTTTTAACAAACGTTGATATTATGTATGCCGAAAGAGATAACGACATTTTTGTCTATCATCATTTTCGCGTCATTTTAAATTGACGTTATGTTCGTCATGTGTTGGTGAAAAGAAAATAAATATCCTTTTTTTCGTTTCATTACATTTCTGTATTTATAAGCCAATGGAGTAGCACCAAGTAAGTAAGTAAGTTGATACTATAAATTTTAATCAGTATGTAAATAATAATTGTTACATATTTACCTAAACTTCACTATCGATCAGCACTAATAGATCATGTATCGATATCGGTACTCTACATTTTTTGGATAGTCTTAGCAGCCATATTTTGTCGCAAATGAGAAGCTTATTCATGTCCATATACTTTGAGGTTAATGTCTTCTTACAAAATGAAAAGTCAGTGCCGTATAGTTCGGAGTTCGATAGAGTGTTTTGTTTAGTTTTTGTATTATGACGTCACAGAAAAAGACAATAGATTTTATCGTAAAAAATGGAAATGTTGATTTGAAGTGATGTTATATTTAATTCTCGCATCGATGATTTATCGATGGGATAAATTAAAGAAATCAGTATTGGTATACATTCGTACAACCTTTCTATGTAAAATAAATACATTCATTCTTATTCACGAAGTTCACAGCTTTAATTATTGTTCCCGGTGATAGGTAGCTTTTCTCTTGAAAATTTAAGTCATGTATTTTATGCGATCAATCAACAATCCACCTTCGCACAACGCAGCGAGGTAAAGGCCCTCACGTACACTACCTTGATGCGTGGGCGTCTACATCTTAACACACCTTCTATTTACGAACAGATAACCTCTAGAATAGCACGGTTTTTTCACCGAAAATTGAGCTAGGGGTTATAAAATTAGGGTTTTTTATGATATTGGAAGGCAAACAAGCAGACGGATTTCCTAATGGTAAGAAATTCACGCCACCTAAAGACACCAAAGGTGGTAATGGTGCGTTGCCAACCTGAGTCCGGGATGTTAGGCCTCGGACAAAAGTAATTTTACCGGCTACTTACCAAACCGGAACACGTCATGACGTTATGGCGGCAGGAATAGGTAGGGCGGTGGTACCAATCCGGGTGAGTCGCTGCGAAACTCTACCACCTAGAATTTTTTAATTGTTTATAGACCAGTATCGCATTTACTAAATCTTGTGTTTGTAGATGTCTATGGGCAATGGTGACTTCTTTCCTAGACTACGCGTATGTATGATTGGTTTTACTAAAAAACTAATCCTTAGGAATTTACAAAAATACCGCCATATTATATCTACGGATATAAAATGAATCCCCAATTCATGTGGTTGACATCACCGAATCACGCCTGGACTGCTGGAACAGGATTCTTTTTTGTTGTCTTAGTTGTTGTTGGGATAAGGTTCCTATGGAGAGAAAAATCGGGAAAATTGCAGGAAAATATGGAAAAAATGCTTTAAGCTAAACAAACTGTTGTAGCTGTTAATGTCAAGCTACATGAAATTCGCCGGGTGGGCTGGTTATAAATATAATAATGAATCCCCGTTTTCCCTCGCCATCGCATGGCGCCTGAACGGGTGGACCAATTTTGTCATTTCTTTATTTTATTTTTTTATTGTGTTAGTTACTGTTAGGAGATGTTTGTCTGAGGATTTGATAGGTGCCAAGTTGGCATTAGATTTGTCACGTACCTATATACGTAATCATCACACATGAAGATATCACATCATGGGTGTCCTGGTTGTAGCTCTGCTATACTTTTCAGCGATATGAGTGTAAAGATGCTTTTTAAATAAATAGATGGTGTTGCTATAAATAAAAAAAAGTAGTAAGAAATTCAAATAAACCAACTTACGTTAACGAAATAAAGAAAATTTAACAAAATGTTTTATTCACAATTACAAATATTTACTGATGTAAAATTTAAAATTCATGCTTACAAAACAAAATGATGACATATATCAGTATTTTGAACAATAATTGAAATAATACTGCTTCACAGCCCCAGTTAGTTTTTCATGTCAGGTCCCTGATTCATAAATATAAAAAAAATATGTTAATGAGCCGAGTTTGCCGGCATTATCGTGCTCCTGGATTTGGATTGTGGGGCTGGACTGGATAATAATGGTCAGGGGGTGGTGGATGATACTGGCCCGGAGGTGGTGGGTGGTAGTGATCAGGAGGTGGTGGATGGTAGTAATCAGGTGGTGGCTGATAGTAGTGATCTGGAGGTGGTGGGTTATAGTGGTCAGGAGGTGGTGGGTAGTAATGAGGAGGTGGTTGGCTGTAGGGTGGTGGATGAGGGTGCCACAGATGAGGTGGAGTAGGTGGTTGGTGACGGTAATAACAGTGTGGGGCACAAAATCCACGACCGCAGTCAGGCCCACAGGGCAGTCCGTGGGGAGGCGGCATATCTGGAATCAAACAACAATAATATCCTATGAATACACTACAATAAACTTTGTCCTACCTGAACGTAACCGGAGAATGACGTCACCACTAGAACAATACTGATTGTCATAACAATACTGCTGGCCATTGTCGTATTCAAGATTGAAGACGTCACTAATATAATAATAATCGCCTCTGTGGTCTAGAGGTTCAGGTGTTGGACTTGACTGCATGAGGTCCCGGGTTCGAATGCCGGGATTGGATATGTGCCCGGTTGGCGATAGGCTTGCCACTTGTGCCTCTGCCTACCTCTTCGGGGATATAAGCATGTAGATACTTTTTTAATAATAATGATAAGCCTATAGGCTTTTTTGTAACGCACCGTTATTATGTTTGATATAAGAGGTGAGGTGTATTTCAACCAATAAATCACCTTGCTTGTTGTCTTTCTCTATATGTTTAAAATAAAAACATGGCTATGACTGCCTAATTTTACGAAGTAGATAGGACTTATGGTTCTGGTTGCCGGAGAATAAAGTTTTGCCGTTTTTTCTCTGACTGCCTAGGGTTGAAAGCGAAGGTTGTTTATGGTAGATACGTTTTAAATAATCTTTTGGTCTTTTGAATAAATATTACAACTTCCTTGTCCAATATGTAATTAAATAATATTTTTTTACAAATATTAAAATATTAGCAAATCACAATGTGGTGGAATATATTGGAAAGCTTAAAGATTTTTGTTGATATTTTTTTACTTATTTTAGCTTGTAAATTTTCTTCACGTATTATTTTGATAAAATATATCTTGGCTTTTAAGTTGTATTTATATCGTACTCTGTGTAAGTATGTAGAAAAAATACCCACATTTTTTGTTAGATAGTTATTTTTGTTAGACTTTTCAAAGAGATTGGCAGAGATACCAGAAGAGAAACCAGGGCGCTTACGACAAGCCGAAGACATTTAGTCCCACAATGTGATAATGAATGGCAAGCCTATCGCCAACAAAACACGTATTCAATATCGGTTAAAGTTATTTTTAAAAGAAAATTTAAAATACACATTGTCTATATATTTTTCTTGCCCAACCTGGGGATCGAACTAGGAACCTTAAGTCCGACACCAGACCGCTAGGTCACAGAGGCGATAAATACAGACCACCTACCCACTGGACCGAAACATAACAATGTTTGGCGTTACCATAAGTACTCATAAGTCTGGAGATCGGTTTTTTTTAATGACTGATTTGTTGCTAAACGCGAGATTTTTACAACTTCACCGGGCTATAAGGAGGGCTGGAGATCTGAATTACGATGATATTTATAGATAAGGTAATAAATTTACAAGAAGGCAAGAACTTCTAGCTATTCTTATCTTATTAGTATACGTAGATTCTTAAAAAACACAATGACTAATTTGTACCCGGATTTAGTACTCGTTACATTTGTCAGCGCTATTATCATGATTGTTTATCTGCATACGTATAATATCAAATCTGAAAAAACTAAATTCTAGCTCCCTTACTAATAAAACTTACGCGCCCGTAATACGGTGTAATATAAAAAATGAAGTTAGTAATAAATGTTCCTGGACAAGTAACACGAATTGAATCTAGCCTCAAAGTAAGCAAATTATATGTGTTATGGGTGTTAGTCAATGATACTTATACATGGAAACCAGAATAAATTTAATAAGCACCCAGACCAGGAAATGCAGACATCTAAATGTTCATTACACTAATGCCTGCCCCCGTCGGGAATCAAACCTGAGCCTCGCGGTTAGGCAGTGTAGTTAAGTTAAGCGTGTACGCTTGCCATTCGACCAACGAGGCGGTCAAGTTACACACCAGATCAACGAGTGCGTATTTTTTATTAGTAAAACGGTAGGTATATTTGGGTAAATAACAATTATTATTTTGTTTATTCACTATGTAAATTAAAACAGGAGAAATATTTTATCATAGCATACAAAATATTCAACCACATTGTGATGTGCAAATATTCAATTAAATTTAGAGAAAAATTAATTTTTATATATATTTTAACATTTAAATAACAGCACTTGTTTGTACTTTTATTAGATGTTTTATTTATTTATATGTTTGATAAGCTTCATAATTTATTACAAATCATTTTAAAGATGGATTAATTTTAGTCCTATCTACTGTTCACTATCACCGTTTATAACCCTATATAAACAATAAAACTTACCAAATTGGAATTTTCAATCCAGTTCTTAAAACATCACTAATTTCATTGGTTTCACGATAGAAAATGTTCAAGGCGGAATTTATTTTTTGTATTAATCGCTTGATATCGCGGTATCGGTGTGAGATAGTACAATCAAAAGACATTGAAAAACTATCTACGCCCATCCACTTCTTAAGGTAAAGAGTAGCACTCTTCGTATGGATAAGTTGCTTTTGGCATTTTTCTCACAATATAATACTTTATTCACATATAAATAAAGTATTATATTCCTCTGTGGTCTAGCGGTCCGGGTGTTGGACTTGACTGCACGAGGTCCCGGGTTCGAATCCCTTGTCGATCAACAAAAAGGAAATTGTATTTTTCCAATTTTCTTGTAAAAAAAATGTTGGTCGGGATTGGAAATGTGCCCGGTTGGCGATAAGCTTGCCACCTATCACATTGTGTGACTTAGTGTCTCGGCTAGTCGTGGGTGCCTTAGTTGTGCCTCTGCCTACCTACCTACCTACCCTGGGATATGGGCGTGAAGATACTTTTTTTTGTACATATAAATTTAGTTTAAGTATTTTTAAGGGAGCTAAATTCTTCATTTATGAATTAGGGCATAGGCTGCGAGATAACGCTCTTGAGACCCGCTCCGGCTCATTCTTGACTCAAAGATTCGTGCTGGTCATCCAACGTAGTTATGCCGCTACTGTCATGGCTATTTAGCGTAAGGAACGCTTCGGACGGTTTATTTGAATCAATGTTTGTTACTTTTAATTTTAATTAATTTAATATTGTACCGCCTCGTTGGTCAAAAGGCTAGCGTACACGCCTAACTACATCGACCAACTGCGAGGCTCGGGTTCGATTCCCGACGGGGGCAGGCATTTGTGTGATGAACATTTCGATGTCTGCATATCCGGGTCTGGGTGTTTATTAAATTTATTCTGGTATCTATTTAAGTATTTCTATGTATTAGTATCGTTGACTAACACCCATAACACAAGCACATAATTTGCTTATTTTGGGGTTAGATTCAATTTGTGTGATTTGTCCTGGGATATTTATTTACTTATATTCTATTTAGATGTTAGTTCTTTTAGTTTTTCTATTAATCTTTCTTTTAATCGCTTCTGTGGTTTGGCAGTCCATGCTTTACTTGATGCATGAGGTCCCGGGTTCGAATCCCGGGTCGGAAATAAAATTAGTTTTTTCCAATTTTCTAAAAAAATGTTGTCCGAGATTGGATATGTGTCCAGTTGGCGATAGGCACGTCACCTTTCACATTGTGGGATTTAGTGTCTACGGCTAGTCGTGGGTGCCCTGTTTGTGTCTCTGCCTAAGTCTTCGGGGATACGGACGTGAAAATAGTACTATTAATCTTTTTAATATTAGTGTTAAACTTTGTATATGTACTACATGTAAGTATACCTAGTCTTGCCATAAATATTGT
>NJDD01006560.1:37816-65113 GCA_002245505.1 Calephelis nemesis | reverse complement strand
ACGTTCACTGAACAAAACTAAACTAATTCCCACCTAAATTAACTAATTTCACTCAATATAAACACGAAAATCAATAATTATGAAAAAATACAACCATCTTCATTCACGGTGGCGCCAAAACTCCCTTTTTATTTATTATTTATTAGTTAATTTGCCCCTTTCTAGGGCTGGTTAAGACCGTGAGGCCATGCTACCATGTCTTCTGTATTACTTGATTCTTATACAGACATTAGTCACTATGTACAAAATCATGTCAGAGTCTTGAGTAAAGCGGTGGATTCGTTACACAAGCTCATCTAGTGAGATTTAACGGCAGCGAGAAAATACACGATACACTAAGTTCTTCACGATTATTTCATTTCTGCAGTTTAACTTAACAAAATCAATCTAATTCCCACCTAAATTATCTAATTTCACTTAATATCAATACGAAATTCAATTTATTATGAAAAAAATACGACCATCTTCATTCACGACGGTGCTAAAACTCCAATAGTTTTTTTTTAATCAAATTGTCCCTTTGAGACAGGCTAAGACCTTTTGCCATGCTCACTTTTTTTTTACTCTATATGACGAGGTACAAAAATATCATAATCATAATAACTTTTATTCATGACAGATTAATTCTGTACATTATTCCAGTAAAGCATATGTATTATTCAGAAATGAAGGGCGATGATGCCCTTGAGCTGTTCATAATAGGTACGAGACGAAGCTAACTGCTTTTATTTATGATATAAAGAAAAAGTCATCTATTTTAAGATGACCTCCTTGCAATTAAAGTCCATAACATTTATATCTATGGTATAACAAGCACACCTACAGATAGTAGGTATGTTAAATTGGATGCATGTATCCTATGCTAAAGGTTAAATATAACCTATGACTATTTTTATATCAGAAGATGACAAATAAGCTGACAACTCTCCATAAGCATGGTCTATATTAGACGTCATAGATGTTAAACATGCGACTTTGCCCTATGGCCGGGAAGTAAGGCCCATTTTGCAAGTCTATAGGCTAGCCTACCCACCGGACCAGAACATGACCCTTATATTCGTTATATCAAAAAAAGCTTTGAAATAATAGAGAAATTGAATTAAAACTACCTTAGTATGCAAACGATTATAGTAAATGTACCTACATAAAATTACAAATTTACAAACTACCCGAAAATTTTTAAAAAATTGGATTAAGTGATACTAATCTATCTAAAAACTTGACTGCATGAGGTCCTAAGTTCGACACCCGGGTCGGGCAACAAAAAACTTAGGATTTTCCAATTATCTAATAAAAAAACGTTGCTCGGGATTTGATATGTGCTCGGTTAGCGATAGGCTTGCCACCTATCACATTGTAGGATTTAGTTTCTTCGGCTAGTCGTGAGTGCCCAGTTTGTGCCTCTGCGTACCACTTTAGCGATATGGGCGTGAAAATACTTTTTTTAATAGTCCAGCACTGGACCGCTAAACCTCAGAGGCGACTAAGAGGTGTAAGGCGCCATTATCGCGTGGAGGATTAATTCTAACCCTATTGTAGTCATTCATAACTAGATGATATAAGTTCCACCATCTTACCTATTTGCTACCATGCCAGTAGTCACTTGTATCGCGTTGCGTGTTGGAGGTTAGGTTAGCTGGTAGACTTGCACATGTGGAGAGGCTATAAGAGGAAGACACAATAATATCTTTGGTGTTTATAGTTGACAAGTGTGACCAACATAAATAAGATCCGCTAGCGATTACATAAAAAAACTAAAAAGTTAAAATAATACACTAATCATAAAAGCAATGTTATAAATATATGTGTAATAAATAAATAAATAAATATATGTGAGAACACATCTCCGTGTTGGTCCGGAACCGCTGAGTTGAATAGACCAATTGCCTCAAGACAAGGCATCTCGTAAAAGGCGAGCACTTGTTAAAATTTAGATCATCTCTAACAAGGCCACTCGTAGTAGAGTGCTGTGCAGCAACTTGCCCAGGTAGGGATCCACCACAGAGCAGCGACGCACCTTTAACATCTATGGTGTCTATAGGTCACGGTTATTCCTTACCATCAGAATATACGTGTACTTATTCGCTGATCTCTTACATAAAATAACATTAACATAGTTAAAAAAATAATAGGCGTATGATGTTTGCAAAGATAATAAATGTTAAACATTTACTCACACGAATCATTTGCTGCATAAAATACTGCTGTACTATAATTTTGAGCTTAAGGCTTGTTTTAGTATTTTATGCAGCAGCTTGCCACCCGCCTTATTGCATTGCTCATCAAGTCCGCAGTAAAATGACAAACGAGTCGTTAACTTTTCTATGGATATAATTCACTCGAACTTTTTATTATTCCTTCTGTAACGAAAGCACATTCGTTATTCTAATTCCTATTTTGGACTTTCGCACGTCAATAACAAATAATAGGGTTTTAAATTGTGATTAAGTACATAAAATTGTGATTGAGGACGTACAATTGTGATTAAGGACGTATAATTGTGATTAAGGACGTACAATTGTGATTAATTAGGTAAAGTTGTGATCTTGTACCTAAAATTAGTGATTAAGTACGTTAAATAGTGATTAAGTATATTATGTGTCTATTTTATGTTACGTATACACTATCATTTTATACAAGTTTTTGATAATTATTTAAGATCAAACGCAAAACTTTTCATCTAATAATAACAACATATATTCACTTCCAGTCCATAGGCTAGCCTCCGAGTTAGGTAGAAGTATATCGTATTCAGTAAACTAAATTTGATAAAATGGAGTCTAGTAAGTTCATCAGTGTACGATTGTTATTTCTTACACGAGCTCTATTTTAGTCCTTCTCAGTTTTTTTAAAAAAGTGGCCTAAGTTTGCACTCGGGTTTTAAACTATATGCATATCAAATTTCATAAAAATCGGTCTAGCGCAGGGGTGGGCAAATTCTTTTGACCACGGGCAAGTACATTAAAAAAAATCTAATGGTGGGCCAGTAAATTATAATTAATCTTGAGGCGGGCCGGTTTATTGAGACACCTAAAAATAGCAGTAAATATTACGATAATAAAACGTTGTATAAAGATAACATAAGGCATTTTTTTTATTATTTTACAATCCTTTATTAAAATAAAATCTATTTATGAAGTCTTAACATATGAAATATGAAATACGGAGTATATACTCGTATATGTTTGAAGTATCGATTCAGTATCTTAATTGTTCAAATTTCATTAGTCTTTTAACATTTCGACCATTAATTTTTTTAAGGAGATTCATATTTTTTCCAAAACATACCCTCGGCGGGCCGGATTAAAACGTCGCAAGGGCCGGATCCGGCCTGTGGGCCGTAATTTTCCCACCCCTGGTCTAGCGGCTTAGCCGTGAAAATGTAACAGATAGACTCTCAAATTAATTATTAATTATGTTTGTGTGGCTGTGTTATACTTTCAAACAATGTAGATTTCGTTCAGTTCATAATAAAATAGTTTTAAACTCATTACGACTGCTACTTCTAAGTAAGTCATTTTTAACAAATCAATAACATGTTTTTGAAACAACATCTGGCAATTAATGTTACTTGACAGACTAATGCCCGATTTCACCAAGAGCCCCTATATTTAGGGGACCTTTTAACGTGTTTTGGGGGACTGTTTTATATGAAAACAGTCCCATAAGTAACGTTAAAAGGTCCCCTAAAGTATAGGGGCTCTTGGTGAAATCGGGCATAAGTAACTTTGATAGCAATATCGCAAATAAATAATAATATAGAATTGACTAAACGATAATTTTTATTCAGTAAGTATCCATAATAGCGCCACGCTATGATGACTGTTTTGACGTTTGTATTATCTAGATAAACATTTGTATTTTCATTTTATTAATTTTTAATGAGCTATTAGGTACTTTCCATACTACTTAGTTATAAATACAAAAACTTTTAAATCCTATTAATATTATAAATGCGGAAGTTTATTTGCTTGTTTGTTACTCCTTCACGCAAAAATTGCTTAACCGATTTTCATGAAAATTGGCACACACATAGAGTGTAAGTTGAAATAATACATAAGATGGTTTTCATCCCGATAAAGTGTTTGAGTGTTAAAGTGGTCGATTGGGCAATTAACTACGCGTGCAACACCTATTTTAAGCAAACGCCTATTTTAGTAATATTTTTGACGTTTGAATATTGACATTCCCCCGTCGTTTTCCCCCGTGTTGGTCCGGGCTCCTTTGCAGAATAGACCATCTGCCTTTCTTGCCAGGCAGCTCGTAAAAAGCGAGCATAGGCTTATTATCACTAACACCGTGACATCTGACTAGGTGGTAGAGTTTCGCAGCGATTCGCCCGGATTGGTACCACCGCCTTACCTATTCCTGCTGCCATAACGTCATGACGTGTTCCGGTTCGGAGGGTAGGGTAGCCGGTAAACTTACTTTTGCTTGAGGCCTAACATCCTGGCCTCAGGTTGGCAACGCACCATTACCATCTTTGGAGTCTCTAGGCGGCGTCAATTTCTTACCATCAGGAAATCCGTCTGCTTGTTTGCCTTCCTATAACATAAAAAAAAATCACATCACTATTGTACGTAATGTGTCAAACCGGCCATCATAGCGTGGCGCTTGAGTAATGATTTCCAATTCCTTTATCTGACTAATTTATAATATTACCAGACCATATCTCAAACGTGCATGAAAGGTTTGTTATAATTATGTTCTAAGATCCAAATGTAATCCCCAAGATGAAGGCAGATGCACAATCGAAGACTAATGCCCTATTTCACTAAGAGCCCCTATGATTTAGGGGACCTTTTAACTTTACTTTTGGGACTGTTTCCATATAAAACAGTCCCCTAAAATACGTTAAAAGTCCCCTTAAATATAGGGGCTCTTGGTGAAATTGGGCATTAGTCCCACTATGTTGTAGGTGGCAAGCCAATCGCCAACCTGGCACATATTCAATTACAGGCACCGTTATTTTTTATTAGAAAATTGAAAATAAACATTTTCTATTTTTTGTAGTCTGACCGGGGATTCACCCTAAGACCTTAAGAAGTCAAGTCCAACGTCGGACCGCCAAACCACAAAGGAGATTAGGATAAACACTATTGTCAAAAATCTTACATTAAATTGAAAAACATTTAGTAGGTACCAAACACAAGGTAACAAAATGTATAAAGGCCATTTTAATCCATATCTTAAAAACTATATCCACCTATCATAATATATCCAATTCAAAACCTTAAAACTCGGCAATCTGCTAAAATGTTTTCAATTAAAATATCCTCCTTTCTACAAAATACCTTAAGAAAACATTTGAACTAATATTGCATCCTCGTCCTCATCAAGTCAACCATCGCTGTTAATTACTAAAAACAATTTACTGTACCATCGTTTTCTCGACCGCCCGCCAATTCCCAGTACCCAGCTAGAGAGCTGCTAATTTCAACCCGGTATACTTTTTTCCGCGTCGGCCATCATATTCGGCATTTGCCCACTCGATACCAACAAAATTAAGGCCCGAACAATGTCTGACAAAGCGGCCGTCCGCAAAACATCCAAGGGCCGGATTCCGCAGCCAGTGCTTGTTTTTTAAATAGCCATCTCGTTTCAAGACCCGCGAATGAGAGGGTTTGTCATAGCTGGGACGTTTTAGTGGCCTATTATATGGAATATCTGGATGTCGGAATGGTGCATAAAATGCTGCTTATTAAATATGGCAACTTTGAGATTTGATTACAATGTTGCTTTAGGTATGTATGTTTTTAGTATTGTGTACAGTTTGTGCTGCTATTTTGGGATGTGACGACCCCATCCTCTAGTTTTCTAGTTATTCAAAAGTAAAAGAATCTTTACGCCCATGTTAGCGAATCGGAAGGTAGATGTACAACTAGGACACCAAGGACACTTACTTCCACAATTGATAGGTGGCAAGCCCATCATCAACTAGGTACATATCCAATAACGACCTACATTGTTTTTAATAGAAAATTAAAAAAAAACACATTTCCTTTTAGTTATCCGACCCAGGAATCGGACCCGGAACCTTATAAAGTCCGCTACACCACAGAGACGATGTTTTTATTTAGGTTACTAGATTCCACCCGAACAGTCAGCCATAAATACGTGTTAGAGCAACCGCACAGCCTCACCGTCAAGGCTTCAGTGCTCGCTTTTTGCTTTTGCCCTGTTCCGTACCAGAGGAAGTGGGTACACGATATACTTGCATTCTTAAGCTAAGTTCCCGAACATAAAATTGCAACGCACCGGTAATATCTGTCGTGTTAATACGATACGTTTGTCCGTTACCATCAGGCGACACCTGCTTGATCGCTTTCTTATAAACCACCTATTTTTTCAATTTGATGCTGAGGTACGAAGTGCTAAACCTGGTTTCCAGGTCAGAAGAATCCTCTTCTGTATCTCATTGATGCAAATTTTAACGTAAATTAAAAAAACTATAAAAATTAAGCTTATTTATTTCATTCTTTGATACTTTTTCACAACTCATAGACAATATAAAAAAAAACATCATATAGTTAATGAGGTATGGAAATACATACGTATTTTTTCGATTAGTGAACAAGCACACGAACTTCCTGATAGTAAGAGACAAACATAGCCTATAGACACCATAGACATTCTAGGTGCGTTACTGTCCAGTGGAAGGAAAATTACGCCAATTGAGCTAGTATACCGGTGGCTAACCGTACCCTCCCAACCGGAAAATGCAGACATTCATCAAAATGCTTGTGTCTGTCTTTACCTTCGTTAATTATTGATGCTGTGTACGTAAACCATAGGACCCGACAGTCGACAATAAACCTACGCAGTTAAAAGTTATTCGATTATTATAATCTCCTATTATTTATTGCTATCTTTAATGTCTTAATAGTAATATGGTAAACAGTTATAATTTTCTTGAGTTATTACCGAAAGTACACTATTAATTTTGAAATAATAAACAATGTTTACTTATTGAGTAATTTTATTTGAATGTTTTAATTATAAATTCAACTGAGCATTGAAAATGTTTGAAATACTAATTTAAGTCTTTAAACAGTTAATGATGATAGAGATTTTTATATCTTTGTATAAACACACATACGATTGTTAGAGTGATTAGTGTACAAAGTTGGGTTCGATTCTGATATGGTCAGATATTTGTATGACGAACATTCTGTATTTTTGGATCTTATAAAAAATATTAAAAACATTAAAATATTTGAAAAAAACATATAATCTTAAACATTAAAAAAACATTACAAATTGGCTGACCCGAAAAATGTTTTGTCTTAAGTTAACTGTCCTGACTAACTACGTTTTATTATTATTATTATTATATTAATGAAATTGGTCTTTCCGTTCTCGTGTGATGTGATGACCAGGGAAAAAAAGCTACTTTTAATACCGATGCAAAAAGGAGTGTTATAAGTGTTATGTGTGTGAGTGTATTTGATTGCCTGTGGCATCATACCTCTTAAAGGAATGGACTGATTTCGATATTTTTTTTGTTTGAATGCTGACGTGATCAAGACAGTTTTTAGCAACATTACGAATCAGTTTGTTGGGAAGTTGTTATATTTTTTTTTCTTAATTTATTTATATTGTAGGTACATAAGAATCTTAAGATGTATTTGTACGAGCTGTTTGGTAGATTCGTCGGGATGTAATCCATACCATGTTTGTGGTAACCTGGTGGTTAGGTTACTGAACTCCTTCTGGTACTAATAGTCTTTACCACGATCTAGGCCGAACGTTGCACAGTGGCTAGATTTCTACCAGCATAATATCAGCGTATTCCATCAGTCGTATGGCCTTTTGACCCGGCCACAAGATATAGTGACACACTGGTAGTCTTCAATGTCTATAGGCGACAGTTATCTCTTACCATTAGGATAGCTGCATGCTTTTTCCCTATCTTGTAAGGTAAGAAAAGCTAGACAGCATCCTATAGGAGGGATCGGGATCAACGATATTCACTAAACTTTTGAAGTTAATCTTCTATATCAACTTGTAAGAGAAATTTGTCCGTCATCCTCTTACGTACAATGAACGTAACCTCCACTGAACCTCCAGTTACTCTCAACAAAAAAAACCTCTGTATGTTATCGCTGAATTTCATACTGCGTTCTTCGTGATTTTTATATAAAGTTCTTTAAAATGAAACTTCTTTTTTGTCAAGTTCCACGACAAATGATGCCACAAAGAAGTTTTACTTCTTACTTGTTTATTACTAAAACAAAATTATCTTAACGTCCATTACCTGTTATAACCAGGGTAACCAGGGCTAGCCAACCGGGTGCATATTCAATTTTATTCAACGTTATTTTATTGAAAAATCGAAAATACACATTTTTTTATATAGTTTTTTTAACTCAGGCCTCAAGAAGTTAAATCCCATGCCGAATCGTTAGACCACAGGCGCGACAAGTACTCTAACACCCCCTTTTTTTCGTTTACAGACACAACATTACATTTTAGTGGCGCAAGCTCAGGATAATGGTCACCCCTCACTAACCGGGACCGTCACCGTCTACATCAACGTCATTGATCTCAACGACAACGCGCCGATCTTCGACCCAATGAGTTTTTCCAACGAAATTCTGGAAGATGTGCCTACCGGTTCCTCTGTGGTAACCGTCAGTGCTACTGACATTGATTCTGGTAAGCTTATTTATTTCATTCTTTGATACTTTTTCACAACTCGTAGACAATATTGATAGCCTATCTACAGATAGAAATAGGCCTCCAAAGTTATTGAAAAAGAGTTTGTCTAGCAAGTGATCTAATGTAACGCTATCTTTTATCTTAGATAGGTTAATTATATTGGACGTAAGTCGGTTTTAATTAAATTTGGCAAGAAGATAGTGCTCCCAGGGGAAACAAACGCGGATAAAACTGCGGATGAAAGTTTTGAGTAAATTAAAATATATAAGTCTTTCACCTTTGAGTTTTAGTTTTTTGTGATTAAGTTGATCAATATAATATGAATAAATTGTAGTTTAGTATGTGTTTATTATAAAATCATAAAAATCTGCTTGTAGCTCGTACATTGACAACAAAAAAAAAGTACTAGGTTTTTGAATCTCAAACCATTTTTCTCTTATGTTAAGTTTAACAGTTTTATAGGTGGCCTATCAGGGAGCGTTCAAGTATTACGTAACGCAATTTGGGGAAGGGGGGGTCTCGTAAAACGTTACAATGCAATACAGTGGCAGGACACAACTCTCTCTCTCTCTCACAACACGTTACATAACATTATTTTTTTAAAGAAAAAGTAGGGAATCTCCTTTATTATTTTGAGAGTTTATTATTAAGAAAAGCTAAAATAGGATAATGAAAGACGAAAACAATTGTGTGTAAAGCCAAAAATTTATAGAAAATTAACAAAATACGCACGTCTTAAAACGTAATCCCGTTAAATGTAAATAAAACTATACTTACTCTTAAAAGCTGTTAAGTAGAAAGATTTATTATTATTGAATTGATGTTTATTAAATTATTTACCAAATTTATTCTGGTTCTTGGATGTACTAGAATCGTTGACTAGCACCTATAACATAAACGTATAATTTGCTTACTATGGTGTTAGATTCAATTTGTTTAACTTGTCCAGAGATGTTATGTAAAATACACATACATGTTAAAATATATAAATCACGTGTCAGGTTGTTTGTCCACGATGAACTCCTTAACTACCTAACCGATTTCAATCAAATTTGCACACCGTAAGCAGTTTAATCCAACTCGAAAGATAGGAGACCTTACATCTCAATTTATGATCAAAAAAATTACCACCCGAGCGAAGCCGGAACAAACAACTATTATAATGTTATAAATTTTACTATTGATATACTTTGTTATATGTTTAAGGTTTGGATTTAATACATGAATAATATTTAATTTCCAGGTTACAATGGTAAACTAACGTACAGCATCAACGCAGGCGACGAAAATCATGATTTTAATATTCTAGAAAATGGAACTATAGTCACAGTCAAACTATTAGACAGAGAGACAATACCAAGTTATAATTTGATCATTGCCGCCAAGGATTTAGCTAAACCACCGGAACCACAGCTGTCCTCAACCATTCAGGTACATACCTAGATATATTAACATTAGACATTCTAATTTTAGTCAGTAACCTCATACTACATTACTCTTATTATGAAGTATAGCTAGTATTGTAACATTAGTCTCATGTAATTTATTAGAAGAAATTCTAACTAAAACTGCAATAGTGTAGAGGACAAACTATTGTTTTAGTGTTAAAAGGTGATGACATAGGGAACAACTAAAAAATAATAGTATAATTTCCTTGCCATTTTCCTTTATTGATATTATTAATAAGACAATATTTATTTTATCACCGTGGAAGTAGGATTTTTCTAGCGAATATGGACACGGGACTCCTGATGAGTACGCTGAGAGACAACCATGGCCTAGAGACACCATTGATGTTATAGGTGCGTCACTGTCCTGTATCCGGGATGTTAGGCCAAATGTGCAAGTCTAGCGGCTAAACTAACCTTCAGGTCGTTATGGCGACAGGAATAGGTAAGGCAGTGGATCCCCACCTGCGCAAGTTGCTGCACAGCACTCTGCCACCAGTGGGAATTAAACATCTTTCTGTTTGTCTTAATATAAAGGCCAATATTTTTAACATTAGGCATTAAATTTTGATATTCTTTAACTTTGTATTTATTTTATAATTATCTTTTTTGAGACTAATGGTCAATTAACCTGTGAAGCATTGGTTTGAACAGTTCATGCATTTCTTTCAATTTGTGGATTATTTTTTCAAAAACAATTATCATCGTCAGAAATAACATACAATGTGACAACTGATGCTGTAATGATGATGACAAATTTGACAAACAGCCAAATAATACGAAGTAAATGACTACACTAAATATTAATAACAACATTAGGTATGTTGTTATTAATATTTGAGCATTTTGCAACATTGGTGTTGCAAAATTCTTACCATACAATTCGAACGCGTACGGGGTTCGTCTCATACTCTAGCACATTTAGAAAAAAAAGAGTATTTGTAACAAACTGATGTATAAAATTATTCATTTTACAGGTCACGGTGCAGTTAAAAGATGTGAACGATATGGCTCCTGAATTTGTGTCACCAAATGTAACAACAGTGATGGAAAACATCCCTTTAAACACAGTCATAATGACTGTTAAAGCCATAGATAAAGATGAAGGTAGAAATGGATACGTTGAGTATTTTATGACACCGGATCCAGAAATAAATGGATATTTTACTTTGGGTAATGTTGACGGTATCCTAAGGGCAACTGGGAAATTGGACAGGGAATTAAAATCTAACTATATATTACACGTCACTGCAAAGGATAGAGGGGATCCACCAAATGTAACAAAGACAAAAGTAAATATACAAATCTTAGATGAAAATGACAACAGCCCAGTCTTTGATCCTAAGCAATATAGTGCTTCTGTACCAGAAAATGCAAGTATTGGAGCAAGCGTTTTACAGGTACGTATTGTTTCAATTTATTATTATTCTAAAACATATTGTATGAAAAAAATATGTAACCTATGTAATGCATTTTTTGTTAATGTAATTGGGTCTTCACTAATAGTGAAACATTTCTATGCAAAGATAATTATAAAAACTATTCTCAAATATTGTGACTTAAGCAAATGTTAACAGTATAATTTTATATTTTAGGTATCTGCAACAGATATTGACGATGGAGTCAATGGAAGAGTAAGATATTCTATAGCCTCTGGAGATGAAAATCGTGACTTTAGTATCAGTGAAGATACAGGAGTTGTCAGAGTCGCCAAAAATTTGAATTTTGAAAGAAAATCTCGATACATACTAATCATAAGAGCAGAAGATTGTGCTAGAGAAGATGTCAGATTTGATAGCGCTAAATTATCGATTACAATTCAGGACATCAATGATAATCTACCAACATTCTTAGATTCTCCGTACTTAGTATATGTCATGGAAAACGTGATTCCTCCTAATGGTGGTCACATTCTTACTGTGCAAGCTTTTGACGCTGATTCACCTCCATTTAACAACCAAGTTCGCTATTTCATCAAGGAAGGTGATGCAGATCTTTTCAAAATTAATGCATCCTCTGGACAAATTTCACTATTGCGAACTTTAGATCGCGAATCACAAGATGAATACACGCTCTCTCTCGTCGCAATGGATACTGGTAAGAATCAATATATAAATATTTCAATAAATGGCGAAATTAATAATAGGTAAGGTAATAGATAGTAGTAAATTATACTTATGGCTTATACTAAGTAATTAAGTCTTATCTTACTTACTTATACTAAGTCTTAGCATTTACTCCACTTTACATGTTTCTTCTATATATCAACTTACCATTACTTAAAATGACATACCAGCTGTGAACTGACAGATGACTTATCTTTTATTAGATTGATAGGTAATCAAACAGACGGATCTCCTGATGGTAAGAAGTACAACCATTAAAAACGAAATTTTAAAAGTTCGATACTTATTTAGTTTTCTATTTTTCTACAGCCGCAGTCCTTCAATCAAATACAATCAGTAATATTCAAAGATAATATATTTTAATTGTTGTTAAGAAAAAACAACCTATGTAGTAGAGTTTCGCAGCAACTCACCCGGATTCTAAAATCTATTCCTGCCACTATGACGTCAGCACTCGCCGTTGACGTATTCCAGTTTGAAGGAAAACCTACCTTTGATAGAGACCTAACATCCCGGTCTCATTTTGGCACCATTACCACCTTTAGGGTCGTGAATTTTTTACCACCAGGAAATCCATCTGATTGTGTGCCTTCCAATATCATATAAAACAAGGATTAGGCTTTCATCTAAGTAAGAAATATACCGCTTGTTTGCCGCTTCTATAATACAGCTTGTTAAATATTGCTATGACAAGCTGTATGTTACGGCAGTTATAAATGAGAGCGAGTCATCACAAAACCATATTATATAATCAAGATCATTCTGTGACTATGTAACTATTAAAGGTATGCTTGCCTATACAAACAGCTAGTCAGCTAAGTAGTCCACTTATATTATTCGAAAAAATAGGGATCCAACACTGGGTTAATATATGTTTCACAATTAAAAAACGGTCGTATGAACTAACTACTTCTATTATTTTCAGGATCACCGCCACTCACAGGATCTGGTACCGTAAGAATTGTAGTCCAAGATGTTAATGACAATAGCCCTGAATTTCAAAGACAGAGCTATAAAACGAATGTAAAAGAAAATTCTCCACTGGGAACCTTAATTTTAAATCCACAAGCTATTGACAAAGATCTGGGGAATAATGCAAAAATTAGATATAGCCTTTTAGGTGAAAAATCTGAAAGATTTACAATTGACCCAGTAACTGGCATAATAACAACAAATACAAGCCTTGATCGAGAAGAATGTGATGTATATTATTTAATAATTATGGCACAGGATTCATCTACTACTGATCCCCGAACAGCTACGGTTAATGTCACGATAATTGTTGATGATGAAAATGATAACACACCCTTATTTTCTCAATCTTCGTACGAAGTTTACATTTCTGAACGTACACTTCCAGGAGACTTCATTTTCGGTTCAAAGGCTAAAGACAATGATATTGGCTTAAACAGTAAAATATTATATGATTTAAAAGGAGAACATAAGGATTTGTTTAGCATAAATAAAGAAACTGGTGTTATAAAATCAAAAGAAAATTTGATGAAGTTCAAAGATAAAGCGAAGCCTACGTTCAATCTTATTATATTGGCTACTGATAGTGGTATAACTCCTAAACAAAGTAGTGCTGACCTTGTCCTAATTCCAAAGTCTGGGAAGAACTTCCCTAAGTTTTCTGTGACTGACAAATTGACATTTTTATTTTCTGAAGATACGCCTGATGGTGTACTTGTGACAAAACTGTCAGCGGTATCACCAAAGCAAGGACCCCTGGGCATGTTACGATATTCAATTGCAGGTGGTAATGTCGGCGATGCATTGAGAGTTGAACCCTTGAGTGGTGAAGTTTTCATAACAGGAAAGGGCTTAGATTATGAAACAATGCCGCTTTATGACGTTTGGTTTGAAGTAAAAGACTCCGATAACCCACCATTAAAATCTTTTATCGAAATTCAGATTAAAGTTACAGACGCCAATGATAATGCACCTGTAATTGCTAATGTCTTATATAATGCAACTGTACTTGAAGAAGAATCACCGCCCCAAATGGTTATAAAAATAGAAGCACATGATGAAGATTCAAACGAAAATGGAAGGATATCTTATAAATTAGTTAATGATTATGAGGAAACTTTTGTGATTGATTCTGAAAGTGGTGAGATTTATACAAACATTGCTTTAGATAGAGAATCAATTCCATTTTACGAGATAATGGTGGAAGCTGTGGATCATGGTGTACCACAACTAGTTGGGACTTCTACAGTTATTGTGACAGTTTTAGATAAAAATGATAACCCTCCAAGATTTACGAGGCTCTTTAGTGTAAATGTTACTGAAAATGCTGAAATTGGGTCTTTTGTTATTAGAGTTACTAGTTCTGACCTAGATACAGGAGCAAATGCAAATGCTACTTACAGTTTTGTAGAAAATCCAGGAGAAAAATTCACAATTGATCCAATAAGTGGCAATGTGACTGTTGCACGACCATTAGATAGAGAATTACAAGATGAATATATACTTAAAGTGGCTGCAATTGATGGAGCTTGGAGATCTGAAACACCTTTAACAATAACAATACAAGATCAAAATGATAATGCACCGGAGTTTGAATACTCTTATTACAGTTTCAATTTTCCCGAATTACAAAAGAAATATAGTTTTGTCGGTCAAGTTATTGCAATCGACAAGGACAAACAAGGTCCAAATTCCATAATATCATATTCTTTACAACAAACATCTGATTTATTTTCAATTGATCCTGCTACAGGTGAAATTGTTAGCAAATTTGTCATGAATTATAAAAGGACTTCATTAAACTCATCTCCTGAGAATACTTATTCTGTTGTTGTAGTTGCTACTGATAATGGTAAGCCACCAATGTCATCAGATTGCTTAGTTACAATAAATGTAGTAGATGCAAATAATAATAAACCAAGATTTAAACAACATGAAAAGTTTGTGCCCGTCCCTCAGGATGCAATGCTTGGTGAAAAAGTGATTAAGTTGAAAGCTGAGGATAATTTAGATTTTGGAGTCAATGCAGAAATTGAGTACTCTGTTATAGGTGGCAATGGAACTTCTTACTTTTCAATTGATAAAAATGATGGTTGGGTTATTGTAAGTAAGCAGTTTTATCACACTGGACTTTACTATGAATTGAAAGTAAAAGCAACAGATCGTGGAATACCTTCACAATGGGATCAAACCAGTATAATATTTGTGGTGACCGGTGAAAACATTCATAGTCCTAAATTTACAGCTTTAAGTTACCAAGTAATTGTTCCAGAAAACGAACCTGTAGGTTCATCTATACTTACTTTGAAGGCAAATGATGAAGATGATGGACCAAACGGTATAGTTAGATATTCAATTACTTCTGGTAATGAAGGTAAAGATTTTTATGTCCATCCGATTACTGGAGCTATTAGTTTATTAAAATCTCTTGATTACGATGAAATTCAAGAATACAGTTTGAACATTACTGCAAAAGATTTGGGTTTCAAATCTAAGGAAACGACAGCTACAATCACAATCATACTTACTGATATTAATGATAATGCGCCGAAGTTTAATCAAACACAGTTTAATGCCTTTTTGCCGGAAAATGCACCTGTAAACAGTTTTATATTTAAATTACATGCGACAGACATCGATTCACCAAAAAATGCTATCATAAAGTATCATATTAAAAACGAAATGTCTTCTCTGTTTTCCATTGACGAAGATACAGGAGAAATTCATTCAAAAGAAATATTTGATTTTGAAGAAAAAAATATTTACAACTTAGAGATAGTAGCTGCAAACCCTGACTCCGTTATGCAAAGCAAAACTGAAGTAGTTGTGCACATAACAGGGGTTAATGAATATTATCCTAAGTTCATTCAACCAGCATTTCATTTTGACGTTTCTGAATCGGCTGAAGTTGGAGCTAATGTTGGTGTTATTCAAGCTACTGATCAAGACAATGGTGAAGATGGCGTAATTTATTACTTATTAGTTGGTTCAAGTAACGATAAAGGATTTAGTATAAATTCACAAACTGGTGTTATACGAGTTGCAAGATATTTGGATCGAGAAACACAAAATAGAGTAATATTAACCGTGTTAGCTAAAAATTCTGGAGGTATACGTGGCAATGACACAGACGAAGCTCAAGTAATTATTTCGATACAAGATGGAAATGACCCTCCAGAATTTATACGACTTTATTACGAGGCTGTAATATCTGAAGGTGCTCATATTGGTCAAAAAGTTATTCAAGTGAAAGCAATAGATAAAGATGTACGGCCACAAAATAATCAATTTAGTTATTCCATAATTGGAGGAAACGTAAATCAAGACTTTAAAATAGATCCTCAAAATGGAGAAATCGAAGTAGCTCGACATTTAGATAGAGAAACGCTGTCTTCTTATTCTTTAGTCGTTGGTGCTATTGATACAGGTTTACCGCCACAAACTGGGAGTGCTACAGTTAAAATAAGTATAACAGATGTAAATGATAATGGACCCATTTTTGATGTCGAAAACTTTGACGGATCTGTGTATGAAAATGAGCCGCCTAACACAAGCGTAACTACATTATCTGCTAAAGATCCTGATCTTCCTCCTAATGGTGCACCATTTTCTTATTCTATTATTGGCGGTAAGCATCAAAACTATGTCAAAATCCATAAACATACAGGTGTAATTTTGACTACAAAGAAAATTGATCGAGAAGTTACACCCTTTTTAGAAATAATTATCAAAATCGAAGATAATGGCACTCCCGTAATGCATTCAAATTACACAATTCGAATAAAGATACTTGATCGCAATGATAATGCTCCAACGTCTAGATCAGCCCATATTCTTGTTTACGCATTTAATAGCAAAATTCCAATTGGTAAAATTGCTGATGTTAGACCTAACGATCTAGATATTGTTGGTGATTATAAATGTAAAATTGATAAAGATTCTACTTCTGATGAGACCCTTTCACTACTGAGTATTAAACGAGGTTGCGATCTTATAACAAATGGCATAAGACCTGGCCAAGGGTTTTCATTTTCTGTCATAGGAAACGATGGACTTCATCGAGATGTTGTTTCATCAATCAGCGTCGAATATTTTAATTTTGATAATGAAACTGTTGCTCAATCTACTACAGTAAGACTTGCAAGTACCTCAGCATCCGATTTCTTAATGCATAGCTACCGAGTTACTTTAGAAACATTGAAGGCAGGCTTAAAAAATAAAGAGACACTTTATCTATACAGCATAAATGAAGTACAAGAAAATTTAGATTTAACTATAGCCATAAAGGATGCATCTACAATCTGGAAAAAAGAATATACAGAAAACCATCTAAAAAGCAAACAGTCTGAGTTGACAAAGATTCTAAAAAGACCTGTATTTGTCCCCTATTATCCATGTAGTACACACCAATGTCAGAATGATGGCCATTGCACAGATGCAATAAAAGTATTAAAAGAAACGAAAATAACAGACAGTCCGTCCTTGATACTGTCATCTCCACTTGTACGACATGAATATACTTGTCACTGTACAGACAGATTCATGGGTGATAATTGCGAAAAACGGCAAGATCCATGCTCTCCGAATCCTTGCCGGTTTGGAGGACAATGTCGTAAACAAGGTTATGATTTTGTATGCAGTTGCCCAGCTAGACGAGACGGTAAGACTTGTGAAATAGAAAGAGATGATGTTTGCAGTAACAACCCTTGCAAAAATGGTGGATCCTGTAAAGAAAGTTCTGACCGCAGCTCTTTCTTTTGCTTATGTCGTCCAGGTTATCGAGGAAATCAATGTGAAGCCTTAGTGGACTCATGTCGACCAAATCCATGTATGTTTGGCGGGATATGCATTAGTCTAAAACCAGGCTATAAATGCAGTTGCACGAACGGCCGTTATGGTGTACATTGCGAAAGTACAACATTTGGATTTAATGAGCTATCATTTATGCAATTCCCTTCCCTAGACGCCTCGACAAACGACATAACAATTATATTTGCAACAACGAAATCGGATTCATTGCTATTATATAATTACGGTGCACAAACTGGTGGAAGATCAGATTTCATCGCAATAGAACTTATAGGAGGTAAACCAGTATTTTCGTTTGGCGGCGCTCGAACATCAATAACATCAGTTGCATTAATGGATATTGATAAAAATTTAGCTGATGGGAAATGGTATAAACTTACCGCTACTAGAAATGGCCGTGTAATTTCATTAAATGTGGCCTCTTGTACCGACCACGGAGATGTATGCACTGATTGTGAACCTGGCGATGCATCCTGTTACGGCGATGATACAGGACAAGCTGGGTATGTATTTGAAGTTTCTTTTCCCATTATTTATATTTTTAGTACCTAGCAGGCATTGTGGGCATTGGTATTGAGACTTTCTGTCAAAATATAAACGTGATGGTATTATTTCACTTTTGTATGTGCGCACTGCAATTTAGTTAACCTGTCTACAATATTTTAAGGATCACGCAGTATTATAAGACTATTTCATATACTCGTAATATGCTGGCTCACCCGGCGAACTTTGTTCTACCTGACAGCTGAAAACAGTTGGTATGGAAAAAATATAAAGTGTTGATTTCTTGATTTTCTAAAAGTGTTTCTAAATCAGACACGAATAATAATTAAATGATTTTATAAACAAACTTTCACGCATGTTAGGTAAGAGAAAAGGAGGTAGGTAGGAAAACTGCTTTTTATATAAAGTAGCTTAAGTAGCAGTATGTTTACTCTCGAACTTTTAAAAAAAAAATTATACTTTTATGAAATCGTAGCAGATACGAGTAGATAAACTATCACAACCATGACTTGTGATTGTGCATGATTGGGATTTGCAATTTTATAATAAAACCCAAACACCAGCAGAAGTTGACCTATACATTTAAATATTTGTCCACATGCCGGATATCAAATTACTTGGAAACCTAAAAAATTAAGTCATTTCGTCAAACACATACTGCAAAACAAGGAAATAAATGAAGTCATACTGCTATTAACAATCATAAACCATACTACAGGCAAATTTTTATTGTGACTTTTATCCTTCTCCCACGGGAACTTCTTTAGTTAGCGGAATAAAAATTAGCCTAACTATTATTATTAGGCATTGAAGCATACCGTTTCTACCTGTTAAATTTCGTAATGATCGGTTCAGCAAATGCGGCATGAATCTCGATCGGATTAGATCTGTCTTGAAAGGCCTAAAAATATGTTGCGATGCCAACTTCAGTCACCTGTAACTATGTTTTTTAATATCTTCAACGTGCAGAATTTACTAAAGTGACAATGTGTAACATATGAATTTTTTTTGCAGGACGTTGAATTTCAACAACGAACCTTTATTAATCGGTGGACTTCATAAAGCGGATCCTGTTTTGGAACGCCCTGGACAAATTCACTCAGATGATTTTGTTGGTTGTATGCATAGCATTACCATAAATGGTAGGATTTTAAATCTAACGAATCCATTAGAGGCTCGAGGAGTTGAACCTAGCTGTGGCCGAACTGAAAAAGGTGCTTGTTTTAAAGAAAATATTTGTGGTTCGGGAGAATGCTTAGATAGATGGAAGATTAATCAATGTAAATGTGACAATTTTATATCACCAGATTGTTCAAACTCCCTTCAAAGCATTTCTACTGGTGATAATGGAATCATCAACTATATTATCTCAGAAAAACATAGAAGAATGCAACTTCTAGAATCCTTTTATGGAGGGAATTCTATGTGGGATAGAAAACTAAACAAAGGAATAGTAAAATCAACTGCTAAAATTAATAACCCAATCAAACGTTTGTCACTTTTCTTCAGAACTCATAAAAAAGATGGAGTCTTATTTTATTCTGCAACCGATAAATATTACACAATACTTGAATTGTTAGATGGAAGAGTAAGTTATACTTCAAAACAAAATTCAATAGTCAATTTGACGCAGCCTGATAACTATTACATAGCAGATGGTAGCTGGCATAATATAACTTTATTTGCACAAGGTCGAAGTATAAGATTGATCGTAGATGACAAAAATATAGGAGAAGAGCTCGATACTGCAAGTGTACATGACTTTTTAGATCCTTACTTGACAGCTATGTCATTGGGAGGCATGAAAACTGAGTGGATACCAACTTATAATAAATTTGAGGGTTGTTTAGCAAACTTTACCATAAATAATGAAATACAACCTTTTACTGGCAATGGAAGCATATTCAAAGATGTGGTTCGTATAGGAAAAATAATATCAGGTTGCCATAGCACTTTTGGGGCTGGATTAACACAAAATCCAAATCCTTTAAGCATTGGAATAGCTTTAGTTATAGCATTTTTCATTATTTTATTCATAGCTATACTGATATCTTTTCTTGTATTTCGTAAGAAGCAGAAGAAAGAAAAGAGTCATGGGCCACCTGGCAAAACCAATATTACACATACTAAACAAAATGGGGGACCGGCAATGTTGAATGCTCCAAACTTAATTGCAGGAACAAATGATAGCTTAATGGGAAGAAGTATTCATAACAATGAAACTAGTCTCAACAGTTACATGTCAGAAAACGCTGATATAATGAGAAATGTTGGACATATTGTTGGCCCTGAATTATTGTCTAAAAAATATAAAGATAGAGAAATCATGAATATAGATCCACCGAGACCTCAACGACCCGACATTATAGAACGGGAAGTAGTTGGCAAAAGTCCCGCACTAAGAGAAGATCATCATCCTCCTCCACCCATGTCAACAAATACTTCACATCATACCCATGATCACCCTAGTGGTATGGACTTGAATTCTGAAGTTCCTGAACATTATGATCTAGAAAATGCTTCATCCATTGCTCCTTCTGATATTGATATTGTTTATCATTACAAAGGTTTCCGAGAAGCGGCTGGTGTGCGTAAATATAAGGCAACGCCTCCGCCAATTGCTGGTTATCATCATAAACATCAAACTCCGCAACATAGACATTCTCCTCATCACCCAAGTGGGTACCCACCTAGAGTACTACCTCAGAGCTCACAGCCGCCACCACAAACTAGACAACATCAGACAACACCTTTAGCTCGATTATCTCCAAGTAGTGAATTAAGTCAACAACCAAGAATATTAACACTTCATGACATATCTGGGAAACCCTTACAAACAGCTTTACTAGCAACAACCTCTAGTTCTGGAGGCGTTGGTAAAGATGCATTACATAGTAATAGTGAACGTAGTTTAAATAGTCCGGTGATGTCTCAGCTAAGCGGTCAAAGTTCATCAGCTGGTAGAAAAACACCTAGTGCTACCGCTCAAGTTTCGCAAGTAGTTTCCGTTGGATCTGGTGCGGTAGGGCTAACAGCTGAAGAAATAGAAAGAATGAATGCGAGACAGCGAACTTCGAGTCTAGTATCTACTTTAGACGCAGTATCAAGTTCCAGTGAAGCACATAGAGGTGGCGGAGTTAACCACCATATGTCTCACAGACATCATTCACCACCAGTAGACAATAGAAGTTCAACAGGATCGGATGATGAAAGCGGTAATGATAGTTTTACATGTTCTGAAATAGAGTACGATAATAATAGTATAAGTGCTGATAAACCTGAAGATATAAGAAGACAGAATGGAAATAATATTAACAATAATAAGAAGCCCATATTGCCACCACCATACGAAGGTTTTGATTCTTCATTTAGAGGTTCATTAAGTACTCTAGTTGCGTCAGATGATGACCTAGCAACACATGTTGGTTCAGCTCTGTATCGACAAACAAATGGATCTCCAGCGTCTGCTACTTTAGGATGGGATTATTTATTAAACTGGGGTCCAAATTTTGAAAGCATGATTGGTGTTTTTAAAGATATTGCTGAGTTACCAGATTCAGTAAATGGTCGAATGTCTTCCTCATTAAGACTTCCAAATGGAACACCAAAACCGTCCGAAGAATACGTTTAGCATTGAAGAGTGTAAATAAATTATTTTGTATTTAAGTGTACAAATTTGTTAGGATCTTGTATCAAGGTCCGTATAGTATCAGTCGTCTTGCCATATCTTGTTGACTTAGGTAATGTAGTATAGTTGTATTAGAATTTCGAAATCGAGAAAATTATAATGTCACGGAATAGTGAAAATAAATTACCGTCTAAAATGCTGGTGACTTGGAATAAGTGACTTTTAATTAAAATTTAATCGGCGATTTCTTTAGTACTTTATGATTTTCGGTAAGAGATTCTGATGCACCTGTAGTGACTTTTATAAAATAGCTCAAACCTCATTGTAAATAATTTGTAAATAACTATTATAAGAATTTTAGCTTAAATTAA
Organism: Calephelis nemesis; assembly: GCA_002245505.1. Classification (NCBI taxonomy): domain Eukaryota; kingdom Metazoa; phylum Arthropoda; class Insecta; order Lepidoptera; family Riodinidae; genus Calephelis; species Calephelis nemesis. Next base: position 42,594 of record NJDD01006560.1, on the reverse strand, counting down.
GAGTACCTATGTTTAGCATAATTACTGTTTAACGCATTGAGAGCCGAGTTGCTTATGTAAAATGTAATATTAACCAAAAAATCTCGACATACATATTTCCTTTCATATGTCTTCAAAATTATTACAATACAAGTACCATATGTAAAGATATTTTCATTTAATATTGAATGTAATGTGTATTTGAATTTTTTACGTGTCTTTATTTTGATGAAGGTATCTTATTATGTAGTTTATTTTATTGAGCCATATTAATTAGTGAACAAAGTGCCAAATGCGTAGGTATTCTGTTCAAAAGAACTGACTGATTTTATGACATAAAGTAAATAAAAATTGAATCAAACATAAGATGTATTTTATTTATTTTTACAATATAGTTGTTGAGTTCGCTTACACACGGTATTAACCTTTGTATCCAAATCAGTCATGTTTTTAGAAGAGGTGGCAATCGGGCAAGTAGGCCAACGGATAGTAAACGATCATAACCACCGGAGGACATCTGCAACGTTAGGAATATTGCAGACGTGTTGCTGACATTTTTGGAATGAGTATACTATTTTTTTGAAGGTACCCAAGACGTCTCCGTTTCGAAATACCACCGTTGGTAATTGATTTCATATCGGTATTGCATGAAGTGAAATATATCTCCTGATTCACACGGTAAAGAGTCGTAGCATCATGGTGGTGGTGAGCATATAAAAAGCTTTGTGGCGATGTCCATTGTCATCGACAACATTATTTAATACTAGCAGTTTCACGCAGCTTAGCCTGCGTAACTTTGCTTCTACTATACCGATTTGGATGAAACAAAGTCTATGTCACTCGTGGATAGTGTAGCTTTCGAATGGTGTAAGAATTTTTAAAATCGGTCCATCAGTTTTTGAGCCTATTCATTACAACCAAACAAACAAAATTTTCCTCTTTATAATATTAGTATGATGTATGTGATCAGTTACATTTTTTGCTCTATAAGATCTCTGCCAGGCGGCTTTTGGACTGTGTGGCTATTGGAATATCCTAAGCAGGTATTCTCTTTTATTTATTTTGTTAATATGACATGGTAGGAATATTAAAGGTGGTGGATTCCACCCGGGTGAACTGCACAAATTCTACCGCCAGTCGTCTTATTGATGAGGACCCATTAAACTTATACCAGCCAGATACTATCTTCGAGCCAGAGAGAGTGTTAACATAGTAGTGGGTGGTAGCTAAGCCACTCGTGTATATTATAGTGTATAGTAGTATACAGTGCACAGAAATTTATTGAGACTTTTATTTTAATTTTAAATACAGTGTAACTTTGATTAGATTTTTAATTTAAACTCCTATCAACAGGATTCCCTACCATCAGCCAAACTTAAATAAGTTTGACTGTTTGTTTGTTTGTTCATTTTTCTGTTAACATAGTGCTGGGTGGTAGCTAAGCCACTACGTTACAAGAGACAGTTTGTCTGTTTTACAAAACCCTGGCCTACACACCCAAATATTTTCTTATTTTTTTTACAGAAGCCGTAACTATTGGAAGATGTACTGACAATACCTAAGGAAATATACTTTAATATAATCCCCCAGTTTTTTAAAGGTTAAAATTAAATTTATTTTCAATTGATTTTGATGAGAGAATGAAATTATTTTAAAATATATGTGAATTCACGGCAGCAGCTAACATTAGATATATTTGTGTGATAAGATAACGGGCACATGACTCTTCTGATGGTAGCAGATGACCGTGATAGACACCATAGATTTAAGAGGTGCTTCGCTGTCATGTGGCTGAAGTTATAGGTCAACTATTAAGCAAGTCTAATCTACTCTACCCTCCGAACAGGAAGGCGATGGATCTTTCCTGGACGAGTTGCAGTATGATACTCTGCCATCTCTTGTCTTGGATTGGTACCACCGCCTTACCTATTCCTGCCGCCATAACGTCGTGACGTATTCTGGTTTGGAGGGTAAGGTAGCCGGTAAACTTATTTTGTTCGAGGCCTAACATCCCGGCCTCAGGTTGGCAACGCACCATTACACCTTAGGTGTCTCTAGGTTACGTGAATTTCTTACCATCAGGAAATCCGTCTGCTTGTTTGCCTTCCATTATCATAAAAAAAAACTCTTGTTAGACGTATGACGTATTTAACCCTTGCTCAACTCTTGAGCAAAATGAGCTTGAGGCAAATGCCTAATTTCTAAAAATTTATTCTGCTACCTATTTTTATTTATGCTACCTATATTTATTTTATTATTTTTTTATTTACTTATATTCACGCACAGTCCTTTAAGGGTAGGCCTATTTTTTAATTATTTCAATGTTAAGAATCTACTTTTTGCCGGGATGCTCAAATATAACAATAAATTTATAATAAAACAAAGAGCGTACTCACATCACAAGAAAAAAATATGGAGTTAATTAAATCAACTTTTGTAATATTTTTTCGAGTTTACACGTTAAGTGTGAAATAACGGTCTAATGCCCGATTTCACCAAGAGCCCCTATAATTTAGCGGACCTTTTAACGTTACTTATGGGACTGTTTCCATATAAAGCAGTCCCCTAAAATACGTTAAAAGGTCCCCTAAATATAGGGGCTCTTGGTGAAATCGGGCATAAGATACCTTTTCCATGTCTCGCTTGTAGTGCGATAAAAAATATATGTTAAGAAAAGTTTCTTTGTCATGCAGAGTGAGTAACGTCTATTTGGACTAATATAATATGAAGGAGATAAACGAGCTGATATGACCCCGAATTTTCGATATATATCATACATTAGTACTATGTTTTTATACTTCATGCCAGATTAAATTAATTATATTCAGAGCAGTGGGGACTAATCAAGCCCTGTGTCTAAGGCAGGGTCCAAAGGGCCATGTTCTAGAATAAAGTATAGTTAAAATCAGCGCCGAAGCGAACGTGTTAAACTATGAAGGCCTAGTCTCGGAAATAGTCAATTAGTTACTATTTTGAAACGTTATCGTTTCAGAATCCCTATTCTGTGCATACACCGTATCACTTTGTACTAAAAAAACGCTGATAATTTCTTTGGAACATAAAACTGGTACTTACATGTAAGTTAAGGTGATAAAATCAAGTGGTTGGCATCTTTTGTGGGTATAATTTACATAAAATTTTTAAACAGCAAAACTGTAGAGTGTACTCTAGGCGTTTTTAAGAAATTCTCTATTAATTGACATTTAGGTACCCAATGATGTTAATAACTAAACTCAGCTACATATACTAGAATTAATATAAGCTAGCTGTTGCCTGCGGCGTTGCCCACAGGAAGATTATTTCGGGATAGAATTTACCCTACGAGTTAATCCAAATTACCCTCTATGTGGATATCAAATCTCATGAAAATCGGTTCAGCAGATTTTGCGTAAAGGAGTAACAAACCAACATACAAACTTTCACATTTATAACATTAATAGGGTTAACATCTCTATACAAATCACAAAAATTGATAGAGTACAATTCCAAAGCAAGCCAATGAGCAAATATAATACTTATTGAATAGATAGTACTTAACGATATTAATATATATAGTACAGATAAAATAATCATTTAATAAATAGGTACATAGTCTCAGAACTGTAGATAAATTTGTTAGAAAACCTTCGGATATCAAACCCTTCCTCGGATGGTACGTCAGGCAATCAAATAGGTTTGTAAATAGCTAATAAACAAAATTTAGTAAATAATCAGTAAAATTAACATCTGTGATACAGCCAGTTTCCGAAATGCCAATCAATTTTAATTTACGATTATCTCTTACATATGTCTTGAGTTGCTGAGCTGATCTCATTTTAAACAGCGGTTCGGTTTGTGTTTAGCAGCTGTTATTAATATCGTAATCATACATTTAAAGTGGCCTTTGTGGTCTAGCGGTTCAGTTGTTGGACTTGACTGCATGAGGTCCCGGGTTCGAATCCCGGGTCAGGCAATAAAAAAAATTGGGTTTTTCCAATTTTCAAAAAAAATTTGCTTGGGTTTGGAAATGCGCCTTGGCGATAAGCTTGCCACCTATCACATCGGGGACTTAATGTCTTCGGCTAGTCGTGGGTGCTCTAGTTGTGCCTCTGCCTACCTCTTCGGGGATATGGGTGTGAAGATGCAAATTGGTTAACGTTTCTGGAACGGTTTTCTCATAAAAAATTGACCATATCAAAAATCAAATCTGAGTCTCGACGAGCATATTTGACCAACATAAAGTTATTTACACATGTGTACACAGAAATACAATAGAGATAGCAAATACAAAATACGTCTTTTGACAGCTGTTTGATGTACACCTTAACCAGTGATCATCACTAAAAAGATACAGAATAGCCCAGCAGATCTTTGTTAGGAGTAACCCACAAATTATAAACGTACAAGTACAGATAGGACAGATCGTCATAATAGTAAGTTTGGCAGGATTCAGACTTTTTCCGCTTGGTGGCGTCTGTGCACATCCTTTTTTTTACGATATTGGAAGGCAAACAAGCAGACGAATTTCCTGATGTTAAGAAATCCACGCCGCCTAGAGACACCAAAGGTGGTAATGGTGCGTTGCCAACCTGAGGCCGGGATGTTAGGCCTCGAGCAAAAGTAAGTTTACCGGCTACCTTATCCTTCAAACCGGAACACGTCATGACGTTATGACGGCAGGAATAGGTAAGGCGCTGGTACCTATCCGGGCGAGTCGCTGCTAAACTCTACCACCTAGTCAGATGTCACGGTGTTAGTGACGGTGAACCTATGCTCGCCTTTTACGAAGTCAGATGGTCTATTCTACAAAGAAGCCCGGA
>NJDD01006556.1:50261-76429 GCA_002245505.1 Calephelis nemesis | reverse complement strand
CTTCATGAGGTCCCGGATTCGATTCGGGCAACAAAATAAAATTTTTTTTAAATTTTCTAATTAAAAAAAAGTTGCTCGGGATTTGATATGTGCCTGGTTGGCGATAGGCTTGCCACCTATCACAATATGGGACTTAGTGTCTTCGCCTAGTCGTGGGTGGCCTGGCTGTGCCTCTGCCCACCCCTTCGGGGGTATAGGTTTGGAGATACTTTTTTTTGATAAATAGAAATGTTGGCGAAAGTATCAATATATCAAGAAGTATACGTATATGATTTAGGGTGGTAGTTGATCTTACTTAAATTGATGTGTGATTTCCATAGTTCTGTTAGTAAATATGTTTAAATAAAAAAGAATTCCGTAAATATATTACAAGCGTTAGCTTTTTTCTTTTTGAAATACAAAGCTCGGCTGTGCTATCCACTGATTAGAAATTTAAGAAAAAATGGTTCCATTGCTGGGTCTCCAAAAATAGCAAATAATAATAAAAAAAGTATAATAATAATAAATTAATATAAAAAATGAATTATACTATTGACATAATACAATTTTTCTAAATTTTTAGCAAAATTTGCATATATTTTAATTAATATACTGTTCATTTTTCATTTGATATGGATACGTGTAATATTATGGACGTCATATATTTATCACACGATGCTTACAATTGAAAATTGTAAAATTGAAAAAGTTAATGGTGCGTTCACAACTTGATAGTTACTAGGTGGGTTCGTTGCCTCTTGTGTAAGTAAGTTTAAGTGATACCTTACTTTCTACACCGAAACACGACAGTTGGCGGCACTAAAATTATTGCCACATAGTCCCAGTCATAGTGTTAGTGATAAAGAAATAGGCGTTAGAATAGCAGCTTGTGAACCCCTCTCACAAGCTGCTTGGTAGTATTTAATTCTTCTAAGAACTTTGCAATAAAGATACCTCAAAGAATATTATTTATTTTCAGTATGATCTTTCATATTGTACAATAAGCAAAGCAAATATATAAGCTCTTATTAAGAGTGTACATTTAGGTGGCCAGTCGCCAGACACAAGTTTTTAAAACGGTTCAGAACTGATAACACTTTCGATCTATCAAAAAAAAATGTGTTTACCCGACACAAAATTCAAATACAAAGGATAATATAACATAATTAAAGTACTTTAAATTAAGTATATAAGAAAATATAAAAAAATGGTTATGATTTTCGAAATGCACATTCGTAGTAAACTTCTTCATTTTAAAACTTTGCTGTCCAGACGTTTTGCCTTACCAGTTAATCTAAATGTTAAGTTTTAAGTGTAATATATTATCTTTAGAGTCGGTGTAATAAAAGCTAGAACATGAAATATAAGGAGTACATTTACTATCGCGGTTGCTAGCTAACTTGGAATTATCTTTTGCAATAAGTTTGACTTCTTGCAGAGAACATCTCGTGGTTAGGAGTTAGAACAAATATTTTAGTACGTAATTGCAACTTTAAGTTTGAAATGTTTAATAGTAATGTATATACGAGTAGATATGGTGCAAGATAACAGGAACCGGTGTTTGTAGAAAATTCTAGGTTTGTGAACTGTTTTCTTTCATGATATTGGAAGGCAAACAATCTGACGGATTTCATGATTGTAAGGAATACATGATGCCTAGAGACACCAAAAGTAATAATTGTGCGTTGCAAACCTGAGGCCAGGGTGTTAGGCCTCGAGCAAAAGTAAGATTACCGGCTTCCATATTTCCCGAACCGGAACACGTCAACAGCAAGCACTGACGTTATGGCGGTAGGAATAAATAAGGCAGTGGTACCAATCCGGGCGAGTCCCTGCGAAACTCTAACACCTAGTCAGATGTAACGGTGTTAGTGACGATTGCCATGCAGCAAAATGCTGTGCAGTAAGTTTAAAGCAAACTTTTAAACCTTCGGGGGCACTACCATGAACGCTTACAGCAGTATTATTTCCATTTTGCTAAATGTCCGCGTTTTTTTATGATACTGGAAGGTAAACAAACAGACGGATTTTCTGATGGTAAGAAATTCACGCAGCTTAGAGACACCAAAGGTGGTAATGGTGCGTTGCTAACCTGAGGCCGGGATGTTAGGCCTCTAGCAAAAGTAAGTTTACCGGCTACCTTACCCTCCGAACCCGAACACGTCATGACGTTATGGCGGCAGGAATACGTAGGCGGTGGTACCAATCCGGGTCAGTCGCTGTAAAACTCTACTACCTAGTCAGATGTCACGGCCTATGCTCGCCTTTTACGAGTTGCCTGGCAGGAAGGCAGATGGTCTATTCTGCAAAGGAGCCCGGACCAACACGGGGTAATGTTCTGTAGGTAAACTGTTTGTAAGTTACCATAGTATTACTTATCAGTTCAAGTTAATAAGTAATCCAGTGTAGGTATTTCTTCGCATCAGAAAGAAATGTATCACAGTCTAATACTAATTTCATTGTTGTCTCTAAAAAATGAGGATGTTCTCAAATCGACTGTATGATTTTTTTCGTTTGTTTGTTACTCGATTATTCGGCCAATAATAAACCCATTGTGACGATTTTGTTTTCAAAAGAGAGGCCATGAATTTTAGATTTACAAATATTATTTATATCAAGACCGGATTAGTGGATTTAGAGTTATATTAAAAAATGACGAGGTCCTCGACGTAAGACAAAAATTAATGCTTATTAAGTATTAGTACGATGAACTATTATGAGCACGATGCTGATAAAATGTATGTGTGAAAATCTAGAAATAATTTTCTATAGTTCGAAAAAAATATTATCAAATGTTAGGTAAATAAAATATTTTTATTGTGCTTCATTACTTCCTTTCTTTAACATCTTTAACGTAACGTCGTATCTACCAAAACTAATCGCTACTATGGAAGTATAAAAAATCTACAAACATTTATAATACCTTTATATTATATATGGCTGTAAATTTTTTATAGTTCTTTTTATTATTTTTTATGACACCTTTATATTATGTATGTTTGTAGATTTTTTATACTACCATATTTACGACTAGTAGATAAGACATCACGACACACTTATGTGAGGCGATAGTTAGAAGGATAAGGAGTGTCATGTAGTTTTTTTTTGTTTCTGGTTCTAAGTGGGTTTCGGGAGAGTTATTTTATTAGAAGCTATAATGTTTTGGAAGAGCTATTATTATTTATCAGATTACAGTTATATATTAGCGGCTGAAGCCGCAAACAACGCTCTAGTAGTGATAAAAATATTTTAATTAATCTACGTAAATAATTGTATTTGGCATTCCTATAGGTAAAACAAATTCTCGGCGACACTGTTCTTCGCGGAGAAGAATTGAAGAAATATGTGAATTCCCTCCGTGCTAAGAGTACATTATACAAAAGACAACGAGCTAATCTTTCAACTTACAAGGTAACGTAAATCTAGTCTATTTAGAGAGAGCAAAACTTAAAAAAACAGTGCTAGCCATTGACTTGTTCCGTGTTGGAGAACAGGTTTAAGATCGATGCAGTAAGATGCAATAGCTACAAGTCCTAAGTGACGCACCCGTAACATCTATGGTAAGTGACGATAGTAGCTAAACCTCAAAATGATGACCATTTTTTTAATGCTATAACTTAAAAAACATAAAAAAAATTTGTTATTCCTTATTAAGTTCTAAAGTAATTAAGTGTATTACAAAAACATACCTACATTTGGAACTTTCTCCATTTTGTAAGTTGATTGAAAATAGCAACTTCCAACCCATTCGTTTTATTACATCCGGGAAAACTTAGCTTCACCCGGAAAAATGTTATGTAAGGACAAAGTTTCTCGTGAAAGACCGAACTATTCGACAAAATTAATTTGCGATTAGAAACTTCTGTCATAAACCAATATAGGCTATAGATTAAGATGTTTATGGCTTATTTACTTATTTCCTCAATATAACTGATACAGGAAAATGTTACGCGCAACATAAATCACATTATTTCAAAACCTAAGAAAATTCTTTCAAATCAACCATATTTCTTTTTTTCTCTTAAAGTTAACAATGATCTGCAATAGCTGGATAAGTTCCATTCTCTTGTCCTCCTACTATATAAAAAAACATATGAAATATAAATATAAACCTTCCTCTTCACTCATTTTATCTTTTGAAAAAATCGAATCAAAATCCTTTGCATAGTTTTAAATATTTAAGCAAACAAAGGAACACAGGGACAGAGGAAGCGACTTTGTTTCATGCTATGTAGTGATGCTGGATCTGATACAAAGTATATAAAGAGGGTTTAGCCTCTTAAGTCTAGGTCTGTTTGTGTAATTTGTCCATAGTATTTTGACGTTGAATTAAATTAAAAAAATCACTGTCTAAATACTTGAAAACCTATGTAGGATTGACCTTATCGATTTTGAAGAAATTTCAAGGTTTTTTTGTCCAAATAAACTTCTTTTGTCACGAACACAGCTACCATAGAAAATGGTCACGAAATAATTTTGATTTAGATTTTAGTATTGGAATAGATTATTATTTTTCTTTTTTACGATATCGGAAGGCAAACAAGCAGATGGATTTCCTGATGGTAAGAAATTCACGCCGACTAGAGACACCAAAGGTGGCAATGACGCGTTGTCAACCAGAGACCGAGATGTTAGGCCTTACTCTCCGAACAAGAAGAGTGTTAATTGTAAGGCGTAGATTTTTGTAAGAATATGAATATCTTCAATAACCGGGGAAAACCAAAGCCAACGGCTAGTGTTTTATAAATAAAGAGTCCAATATCTATCATAGGCTTATTATCTCCTTAAGGCTCATGTTTTATAGATCCAATTTATTTTAGGTGGAAACGGGGATCCTCTCACGGACCTTGAATATCTTAAGCGTGTCGGATCCGACAGTCGAGATGGCCCTTGTCAATCATAAGAAAATGAAAATAGATGACGATATACTCGGAAAGGATGTTGAAAAATCTACGGATCTGGCGAAAAAATCCTTGCACGATCTGTCGCAGGTAATGGTGGTGTTTTCTAGAATTCATATATTTTTATTGCGTTGTTAAGTCGAGCTATGAAATAAAACAAAAAAATCCACTTGAATCTTGCCTTAATTGTAACCGCAATTACTTTTTGCCTTTGTAACGTCTATGCTCGCTTTTTCTGTGTTATAGTTAAAAGTAGTGTAGATTAATCTTTAACTAGGGTGAGTAACTAAAGGGACTTGACATCCCAGCTTCAAGTCGTCACAGGCATAAAACTTATTTTGTCTGTATATATAAGCGGCATTTATCCTAATATCACCAACCCGTGTAAATGCGGGTCCGCTGAGTCGAATAGACCGTCTGCCACTTTACCAGGCAGCTCGCAAAAGACAAGCAAAGTGTAAAAATTTGGCCTTACCACCAAGAGCACTGGTAGCAGGGTAAAAAAATAAGTTTTTCTAAGAAAAAGACAAAAGTTTTGATTGTTTTAATTATTAGTATTTTACAATACTTTATTTATATTTATCTATATTTTTTTTGTTTTAAATATCCCTGGACAAGTCACACAAATTGAATCTAACTCTAAAGTAAGCATATTATATGCTTGTGTTATGGGTGTTAGTCAACGATACAAATACATCGAATATACTTCAATAGATACAAGAATAAATTTAATAAACACCCAGACCCGGAAATACAAACACCTAAATGTTCATAACACAAATGCCTGCCCCCGTCGGGAATCAAGCCCGAGCCTCGCGGTTGCTCGGCTTATTAGGCGTGTACGCTAGACACTCGACCAACGAGGAGGTCAAACATTTATTTTATTTTACAATACTTTACTTTTGAGTATTTGACAATACTCTATCAGCAGCTCCTCTGGATTGGTATAGTTCTTGTATTTCACGAAAGCATGCGGGCTTTAGTTATAAATCTAATAGTTACATTATTGCATTTTTTTATTACAGTTTGCCTATATTTTTTTTATGCTGACCATACTAATTTCACTGTCACGTACACTTTGACACAATATACAAATAAGCGTTTATAACAACTAACAAGTGAACCCCGCTTGCCGTCGTGAGTTGCAAGAACTGTATGATTAAGTTCTACGCCTGCCTACGTGTTAAGGTTATTCTGCTTAAGGCCCCATACTTAGTCAGCCAGAAGAGCTAATCGCCGCACTCCCCCGTTCCATGATTACTATGAAATATTGCGCTCTAAAGTAAATGTCTTAAGCGACAAATCACTATTTTTGAAACTATAAAAGTAATTTGGAAAAAAGTATAAAAACTGAAACGCTTATCTTTTAGGTAGGTATAGTACTTATCTATGTTTATGTTAAATCTGGTGTCGATATTTTCATAATTGAAGTAGACAGTTGGGTTTTGCTTTTAAAAAAGGGTTAACTTTTTAATTTTTTTCTATCGAGCAAAGTGAAATGAATCGTGTTTTGGAAACACTAGTCCTATAAATCATATTTATGTTAATCTTGTGTATTTTTGTCATCAAGATCCATGATTGCTTTGTATAAAAAAACATTATACTGCTGACGTATTTTAGCATTCGTGGACCCTTAAGGGTTAAATAGGCGGTAGACGTGACCCAAGGCTTCAGATAGAAGATGGTTTTAACACTCTGTAACACCTTTGGTGCTTATAATCGATCAGTAGGCCTATCTCTAACAGCAGATAGGTTGCTTGTTCATTCTCATGTGACAGAAAAAACTTTTCAGCTCGTAGCGCAATCTGCCCAAAAGTTATCACAAGTTCGTAAAGAGATTCAGCCGTTGTCTGATAAGATAAAGCCTGTCAAAGAAGAGTTTCAAGAGGTTCAACAGCAATATGAGCAGAAGAAACGCCTGTATGAGGCGAACTCTATCAATATATCATCACAAATGGAACCTTTGAAAAACCAAGTGCAAGAACTTGCCGATCAGTTGAACAACAAGGAAAACGAATGGAAGACTTTGCGACAAAAAATCACGAAAGCCGAAAGTTTGCAAGAAGTTGTGATGGCCGAACTGAAAAACTCCATGCAATCGCCGAGGAAACCATCGAAAATGGAGGCGCTGAAGAAACAAGTCGCCGACGCTGAGGATATTGTGAAAAATTTAGAAGAGGTATGCATATATTTATTTTGCAGTTTGGACAACTCTATTAAAGTAAGGATTATTAAAGTAAAGTATCTTCACGCCCATATCCCCGAAGAGGCCGGCAGGCAAGGAAACAAGGCAGCCAGGACTAGCCGCAGATAATAAGTCTCACAATGTGATAGGTGGCAACTGGCAAGCCTATCGCCAACCAGGCACATGTTCAATCCCGGGAAATTTTTATAATAGAAAATTTAAATTACTCATTTTTTTGTTGCCCGACCCAGGGATCGAACTCGGGACCTCAAGAAGTCAAGTCCAACAACGGACCACTAGACCACACAGGCGATAATTAGCAGATAGATTGTTAGCATCGCCTTAGCTATTTCTGCCGCGTTAATTTTTGGTGCTTTTGTGCCGTTTTCTATGCTGGAGAGTAAAGAAAGGATGAAATAGTAAGAAAACTTGCACACATGGTTGCGCACCTTGACCTCATATCTATGAGCAACGCCTTTTTCTTACCAACAGGGTTTAGTAGTAGGTACGATTTAAATTATGCACTTAGGTTATATTCGACAAGCTTTGGAAATCCGAATGTATTTTAAAGATAGAGTTGTTATTATATAATTAATCATTATAGGTCAGCCAATTTAAAAATATAAGTATAAAGTGTAAAAATTATAAAGCCGAAACTAAATAGTAGTAATGTAACTGTATATTTGTTTGTTGTAAAATAAAAAAATATAAATCTTCAATAACAGGATATATTTAGGATAAAGTTACGCCTCTGTATGTCTCTAGGGATGGTACACCTACGTACCAAACGTTGATCGTTGCTTCCATAGAGATCATTTCAAAGTGTTACGACTGCCTAAAACGTTCAGTTGAAATGAGAACGTCCTTTTTTATAAGTTGATTGGATATTTATCTATAGTCAATATAATCAATAAATAAATATTTCTGAATAAGTGATACAAATTGAATCTAACCCCAAAGATCGGTTAAACAGGGGCACAAAATATGTATTTGCTACCAAATTACGCAAATTGTAAATGTATAGATAGGTAAAGTCCCTTAAAAGGTAGGCAAAAGGAATCGAGTGCCAAATATCACAGTGAAAAATGATCGTAATACATCAACTGTTCTAATCCCAAAGTCAGCACAGTATCAGTATGTTTTGGGTTATTATGTGTACATATTTTGTGTTATGGGTGTTGTTCAGTGAAATATAATAAACACCCATCCACCTGCAACACCTGGAAATACAGACATCGATGTTCGTCACGTAAAATATTTGTCTTAGTAGAGAATTTTTCAGGAATCTGTATAGGTACATATAATAAATCTGTAGAAGGGTCAAATCTGTACATTAAAAACATTGAAAAAATAAATAGCAGGGGGTGTTACTAAATCTATAGCAAACCCAAATATGTGATTAAAAAAATTTTGTTTTTTTTTTTATAATATTGGAAGGCAAACAAGCAGACGGCTTTCCTGATGGTAAGAAATTAACGCCGCCTAGAGACACCAAAGGTGGTAATGGTGCGTTGCCAACCTGAGGCCGGGATGTTAGGCATCGAGCAAAAGTCAGTTTACCGGCTACCTTATCCTCCAACCGGAACACGTCAACAGCAGGCATTTACGTTATGGCGGCAGGAATAGGTAAGGTGGTGGTACCAATCCGGGCGAGTCGCTGCGAGACTCTACCACCTAGTAAGATGTCACGGTGTTAGTGACGGTGAGCCTATGCTCGCCTTTTACGAGCTGCCTGGCAGGAAGGAAGGAGCCCCGACCAACACGGGGGTATATCTGTCTGTCTGTCTGTATGTTCATCAGGCATCACTTGAAAACTAACGTTTTGATTTCGATGAAACTTGGTATAACTATATCTTATTATCCTGGGTATAAAATGGGATATTTTTTATCCTGGAAAATTACGTAGAAAAAAATATATTAATTTTTCAGTCGCGAAGTCGTTTTATCACGCGAAGACCGACATCCGCGCAGACGGAGTCGCGGGCGGAAGCTAGTATAGTATACAATAGATTTCCCAATTCAAGTAAAGATATATGCGTCAGTTATCTTACCGACGAATCCGCGAGCGTAGTTCTACTATATAATATTAATGTGTATAATGAATATTGTTATAACTGTTACAATAAAGTAATCAGTTTCATTGTCTCCTGGGCAATACTGAGTAAGATTTTAGTGAACTACAAAACCCTCGTCACCTATTAGTGTAGGTTGGGTCTTATTTATAGACTGTCTTTCGTAATTTGATTAGAAATAATGATAGTTAATTAATACTAATCCCAAGCGGACGAAATTCACAAAAGCTGCCAAATTAAATTAGCACTGCAGGAAAAATAAAGATCGTCTTGCAAAGTTTAACATCAAAAGGCTTGAAAGTTGCCAATTTCCAATTTGGCTTCTTTCGGCGGCGAGTTTGCGATTGTAAATGGTTTGTGGGGCGAAATTTGAATTTTATTATAGGCTGGAAGCTTTTGTCTCGACTTTATTAGATTCAATTTCTTTTAACTGGTCACCAACGTCACGTTTGTGGGTTTCACGCTTAACCAGACACCATTACTTTAATAAAATAAAACGTTCTTACATAACGATTATACGATGTCATTTCTTTACGTGATTTGTTTTTTCATAAAGTTTCATAAAATTGACATACAAACTTTAATACCTTTTTATAGTCCTCTGGAGAACGATTCTTTTAAAAAATAAAGTATCTTCACGCCCATACCCCCGCAGAGGTAGGTTCGAAGCCCATAAAAACACTTAAATGTTGTTCATTAAAAAGTAAGTATCTTCACGCCCATATCCTGCAAGAGAGAGGCAGAGGCACAACCAGTACACCCACGACTAGCCGAAGACACTAAGTCCCACAATGTGATAGGTAGGACCTCATGCAGTCCAACAACTGAACCGCTAGACCGCAGAGGCGACCTGCTTTTTCATAAAGTCACTTTTTCAATTTGAATAGACTTTCGTAATGCTCCATAGGGTTTTGACGAGATATATTTGCTACTAGCAGCAACAGCAGCAAAGTAGAGATTATCAGTTCGACTGTTTTTTTAACGTCATTAGGATTAGTTATGACGTCAAGATAGACATTTATGCAATATTATGTATAAACTCAAAACTGCAAAATACTATCTAATGTTTTTTATGTTATAAGGAGGCAACAAGCACACGGATTTCCTGAATGTAAGAAATGCCTTCGCCTATAGACACCAAATGTAGTATTGGTGCGTTGTCCACCTGTGGCTAGGCTGGTCAGCCTCCTGCGTAAGTATGTAAACCGGCTACCCTACCCTCCAACTGAAACACGACAATGACGAGCATTGTCATTTTGCGGAAGGAATAGGTAAGGCATTGGTGCCTGTATGTCCGGGCGAGTCGTTGCAGGACTTGGTCATTGGTCGTGGGACCACCTAGTAAACTTTTAATCATCAATTTAAATAATGTTTACAAAAAAAAAACAATAATAAACGCTATTTACAGTTAATCATTATATGGTTAAATATGCTCCTACAGCTAATTGCTGTCACTTGAATCAACCTGAGCTCTTTGTTTAAAGCTTAATCAACAAGATGGCTTATTAACAGCTTTCAAGCTTTCAAACAGCATATTCCATGTGCGATGAAAAAATGCAACTAACAGCCATTTAATCTCCCTTATCTGTGTATTCATGTGAAATTTCTGTGCATGTATTATAAAATTTTGTTTCGGTGAAGTTTAAACGACATATAACGGGATAATGTGTTGGATTTGGTACAATATAGTACTTATAATAGGTTTTATGATAGCTATGGCCCATGGTTGCTTTAAACGAACAAATACGTTTCCAGCGGGGCTGTTTAGTATCTTTTGGGTTCAGGTATTGGACTTGACTTCTTGAGGTCCCGGGTTCGAATCCCGGGTCGGGCAACAAAGAAAAAAAGTGTCTTTTCTAATTTTCTTATAAAAAAAATGTTGCTCGGGATGGGATATTTGCCCGGTTGCCGATAATCTTGCCCACCTATGACATTGTTTAACTTAGTGTCTTCGGCTAGTCGTGAGTGCCCTGGTTGTGCCTCTGCCTACCTCTTCGGGGATATGAGATTAAATATACATCATTTTTTTATTAGCTTATGCATTAATAAACATAATTTTTTAAACGCACACTGCGTCAACAATCAGTTTCATTGGTTTGTGACTATGTTACATTGATTAGGAAATTAGTTTTTATCGTTTTTCCTGTTTTGTACCTACTTTATTTTATCAAACAATATGATGCTGAAGTTCAGTACTACTGTACTTCAACGAAATTAAATTTATTAGAAGAAAAGATAGAAAAGAAAAAAGAAAGTATCTTCACGCCCATATCCCCGAAGAGGTAGGCAGAGGCACAACGAGGGCACCCACGACTAGCCGAAAACACTAAGTCCCACAATGTTATAGGTGGCAAGCCTATCGCCAACCGGGCACATTAAGGGCATCATATTAGAAGAAATAAAAATTAATGTAAATTAATAAACAAAATAGCAATGAAGTAAAATAAAGTAGGTACAAAACAGGAAAAACGTTAAATTGCCATCAGGAAATCTGTCTGCTTGTTTGCCTTTCCATATCATAAAAAATATTTTTTTTAAACAATGCTTAAGGCTTAATCAAATGATTAATTAAGCAATGATTAAGAGGTTATTCAATTACTTTTTATGAATAAGGCAGTATGTTGATAAAAATTATGTGTATCATCCTGAAATCATTTGCTATCTTTAGAAAAGAAATCATCAAGTCGCGATGTGGTAATGAAATAATTGGAATCGGATTTTTGCCGTTTCACTGCGCTTAAATTACTTGCTCTGTACAAAGATTTAACTTGGACTATTATTTGCATTTAATGTTGTTACTGTTTGATATCTACTGTTCATTGTTTAAATGGCTACTCAACCATTAAACTCTTTTGAGATCTGCAAGTTATGGGTACATGTGCTTAACGTTTACTAGTGGATTTCGCGCTACGTATAATATAATGTGATATAATATGTTGGAGTCATAAAAGACCAAGAATCGAGAAGACTTAAGATTTTAGTTAGCTTGCATTTTGTCCCTCAGTGACTTTTCTGTGCGTTAGTATTATTTCTTGTTCTGTTTCTGTATTGAGGATTGTCAGTAACAGTATTGTTTCAGAAAAATCTTAATTAAGCAGTAATCTTTTGAGATACCCACGATTTTACCCAAACCTTTTCATAGTTTTAAGTTTGTTTGTAATGATAAGGCTTTCTTGAATTTATCGACAGAAACAACGTGCAATAAGCTCCCGCCAAGGAGCTGTGGAGGTACAAACGCGGCTTTGGGAGAACACACTGCAGTTGTTGAAATGCAAGATCAAGACGAGGAACGAACCTGTGGCCAACCAGGGCCGTATGCACATCACGCAGCACTCGCAGATGCTGACCCTCACGTAGATCACACAGTGGAGAGACGTTCACCTTTTCCAGACGATATGGAGGCAAACAAGACGGGTTTTCTGATAATAATAAATATACGTTGTTTATTGATACAAAATGTAGAAGCGGTATTTGCTAGTCTATAGTCTAGTGTTTGGTCGGAAAACAGTTGGCGTATACATTCCTTATAGGAGCCAAACTGCTACCGATGTAGTTTGGATTCGATTCCCGACAAATGAACATTGCGATAAACATTAATGTCTGCATTTCTGAGTCTAGACGTTAATTCAATTTATTTCGGTATCTACCTGATTTTTTATGTATTAGTATCGTTAATTATCACGATAATCATACTAAAAAATTATCAAATGAAATGCTAGCTTTTGGGTTACATTTGTTTCTGTATTTGTTCCTGTGATAATCGTATCGACGAATTTCTTAATGACTTACGGCCAATATTAATAATCAATCCTTATCCAAAACTCGCTGTCCAAGATTGATAGTTTGATCCATTTTTATGTTATCGCTTGCCAATGACATATCTGTGGACAGTATAAATATGGAAATTAGGTATGGGATAGGCCGGTGGATACTCAGCTGTCTAGATTGCTTGAAATCTATTAGATTGAGAAACATTATTAACATTGGCCTTTATTTTTCGTTCAAATGTCCGATAGGTGACGTCACCAATCACGCTATTCGGTATTAATTCATGTAGTTTAAACGCCAATCACAGTAATTAGATTATGTTGTAGCCAGTTTTGCTGCTTGCGGTTTGTCGATCTGTTTACACAAGGTCCTAAAGCTAGCTCAGCTCGGCTGGAATTAGTAGTGTTACATGTGAAACTATTAATGTTGTAATCTTATGTTGGGCACTAATTGATTTAAAATTAAACCTCAAAGAAAGTTATTCCATTGTTTCATTTCTTATTCCTAAATATAAAGGTAAGTTAGTATCTTGACGTCCATATCCCCGAAGTGGTAGGCAGAGGCACAACTACGACTAGCCGAAGACGCTAAGCCCCACAATGTGATAGGTGGCAAGCCTAACGCCAACCGGGCACATATCCAATCCCGAGCAACTTTCTATTAGAAAAACTTTTTATTGGAAAATTGAAAAATCCAATTTTCTTTTTGTTGCCTGACCTAGGAATCGAACTCGGGACCTCGTGCAATTAAATCCCGCAACTGAACCGTAAGACCACAGAGTCGATAAACATAAATATATGTGGGATTTACACATATGCAGTCTAAATACAAAAAAATGTAAACTCTACGCTTTTTAAAAGACAGACAGTGC
Organism: Calephelis nemesis; assembly: GCA_002245505.1. Classification (NCBI taxonomy): domain Eukaryota; kingdom Metazoa; phylum Arthropoda; class Insecta; order Lepidoptera; family Riodinidae; genus Calephelis; species Calephelis nemesis. The sequence goes on along the minus strand of NJDD01006556.1, from coordinate 62,653 downwards.
TTATGAAACTAGAACATTACGGTATTAATGACAGAGCACTAGAACTAATAAGAGCATATTTAAAATCAAGGATACAAAAAGTTCATATTAACGGGACTCAATCCATAGGCGCGTTAGTGCAGTTGGGTGTACCCCAGGGATCTATTTTGGGGCCTTTTCTTTTTCTGATCTACATTAATGATCTACCAGCCGTAATACAGAACGTATGTGAAATTGTGTTATTTGCGGGTGACACATCTTTAATTTTTGAAGTCCAAAGAAATGACCCAGATTATGACAAAGTAAATAACACGCTTTCACTGGTTCACAAATGGTTCGACGCAAACAATTTAGTTTTTAATGCCAGTAAGACCAAATGTGTAAAATTTGTACTACAAAATGTAAGATCTGCTCAAACTAATTCCGCTATAAAATTAAATAATGAGAAATCAGAACTAATTACTGAAACAACTTTCCTCGGTCTCACAATTGATTCCAAATTACAGTGGAGTCCCCAAATAACAAACTTGACAAAAAAAAAAATAGTTCTGCAGCTTACGCTGTTAGGAAAATCAGGCAACTTACGGACGTACAGACTGCGAGACTTTTCTTTTATAGTAATTTTCACAATCATTTGTTATACAACATTTTATTATGGGGCAGAGCTGCTGACATTGATACAATTTTTATTATTCAAAAACGTGCTATACGAGCAATTTATAACTTGGAGGGTAGAACATCTCTAAGACAACTGTTTAAGGAGATTAACATAATGACTGTACCTAGTTTATATATATAGTATATATATAATGTACGTTAGAAAAAATATAGATTCATTTACAAAAAAGAGGGATATACACAGTGTAAACACAAGAAATAAAAATAAGATAGCTGTACAAATGTTTCGACTTAAAAAAACATCGAAGTGTTTTATTGGCACTTGCGTACTTGTTTACAACAAAACTCCTGAAAGTGTCATTATCGGAAACAAATTTTAAAAATTATGTCAAAAATACCCTAACGAAGAAAGCTTATTATAAGATTGAGGAATACTTTGCTGAAAATTCAGTTTGGACATCATGTTAAATTTAAATATTTATATCTTATTTTATTTTTTACTTATTATTGTTATAACAGGATTTCAGAATTAGATTTAATTTTTATTTCAATGTTATTCGCCATTTCTTTATTGACATTTTTTTAATTTGTTTTTGACATACATTTTTTTTTAATTTTTACCTACAAAAATATAATGTTTATATTTTTTAAATTGTAATAATGTGATATTTCATAATTAGTGTTATGTTTTTATTAAGTAAGGCATTATTGCCTTTCAAAAAATGTACTCAGATACTTATTTTGAATAAAAATGAAATGAAATAAAATGAAAAATGAAATGAAATGAAAAAGTAGTACTAGTACTAGGTGACTCCTGTTTACAAACTAAATTTATTTTTGATGTATGCTATATTTTTCAAATGAAACAAAAACAAAAGAGATGGAACCTTTTAGACATGTCAGGTTAGTCCGGACATGTCAAATAGTGATGTTAAAAACATTAAACATTTTATAACTTAAAATCTATTTAACGTAAATACATAAAATATTCGGTTACGTACATCACATATTGTGTTGTTGTTTTAAATAAAATAGTCATATTGTACGGAGGATTGTTTTTATAATATTTAGTATTATTAGTTACCATAAGATGAAGTTCTAACTTTTTGCTTTCGAAACTTTCTACTTCTGAATTTTAAACTCCAAATAATAATACTACTCTAAATAATTATGGCCTCTGTGGTCTAGTGGACCCGCTTCGGACTTGACTTATTGAGGTCCCGGGTCCGATCCCCGGGTCGGGCAACAAAAAATAATTAGAAATTGTATATTTTCAATTTTTTAATGAAAATAACGTTATATGTATAACTTAATAACGTGAAAATAGCGTGCCCGGTTCGCGATAGGTTTGCCACCTATCACATTGTGGGACTGAGTGTCTTCGGCTAGTCATCGGTGCCCTGGTTATATCTCTCTCTATCCCTTCGGGGATATAGGCGTTAAGATACTTTCTTACTTTTTTAAAATAATACCCACAGTTTCGAAATATAAAACATCGATAACCTGAAAATTTAGACGAGGATTGAAGGGATTGATCATTAATAAAACATTCACTAATTGCCAACTGTCTTCCCAGCAAAACATAGATGTAGTCTTCCCAGCAAAATAAGAACAAACTGCGTAGAAACAATGTTAAGACTGAAATAAATCAAAGTTAACAACAATTTAACTAACTTTCATATCTACATTGTACATCGAAAGTTTATCGATAAAAACTCCTATTAATATTGTAGAAATATGAGAGTTGCTGTACTTTAGAATATTATTTTGTATTAGTTGAGTCTTTGGCACGGGACAGTTTTGTAATGGCTTTGAGTTCTAAATGTTTTAGAAACTTTGCCTCTCTGGGGCCTTATTTCCCAGTTCCACGAGTGTGTAATGTCTACAATTTATTTTCTATTTTAGGTCAACGTTGCTATTACATTTTAAATTTTCATTTGACGTCGTTCTTAAAATCCGGAAATGTTTAATGTTTGAATCCATCGGAATCCGAAAATGTCTTTTAGGATTGGTGATCATCACCTGTGAAACATCACGTTAAAGGATGAAGTGCATCTGCTTTCCTACCAAGCAGCTCGTAAGAAATGAGCGTCGATTTATTGGTAACTAACAATGTGATTATAACTCGATTTTCACAAAGACTTACTTATAACTTATTCCTGCTCCCATAATGTCAAAGTTCGTCAGCACGACTGTTGTATTTTGGTTTATTAGATAAGTAGTATTTGCAGTAATCGCACTGAATTCTGGTTGGTTAGGCAACCGTGCGTAATATATTTATGGTTGAGGTAATCATCAAAAACTTGGCATGTGTTTTTGTTTTCCAATCTCAAATATATTTAAAAGGAATTTGTACAATTACGAAATAATACAAAATAGCAAAAATAATTGAAATAATGTACAGTAAGGTTGCCTGGAAGAGATCGCTGACTTGGCGGTAAGGCCGCCTTTGTGTATCTTATAACCTAAGTTTTATTTTATGAATTTGTATTTTCGCTGTATTTGGTGTAAAATAAAGAGTTATATTGTATTGTATAAGTGAGTTTACGTCGTGAAAAGATTTCTTAAAGCTAAACCTAGAGATACAACAGTTTCTGAATGTATATATTGTCATAGAAGTGCAAAAATTTTCTGCATTGATTTCACTGCCGAGTTGATAAACATTTCATTTCCAAAAACACGGACCGATATTAATTCAAGTCGCAGATATTGAATTTCTTCACAATCGAACTCAACTGTGGCCTTAATATAAAATTATAATTACTTTCTACGGCGCTATTACATCAAATGTTCCATGATAGTGTAGTGGGAAAATATTCAGTACAAAAAAAATCGTAACTATATCTTTTTTTCTCATCAATACTGGGTAAGTATTAGTAATTATATAACAATAATCAAGAACACAAAAAAAAACATAGAAAAAACAAGAAGAAACCGTTAAATTTTAAATACATTAAAATGTGCACTTCACTCACAGAAAGTTTAACTTTACGAATACGAATTACCTCTACGAGTACGAATAGTAAACCATTCCATCAGTAAAATTTGGTATAATTTGTTTGTTATAATTTTACCGTCGTGGCTAATATATGGCCATTTTAAGAAGAATATGAAATTTATTTGAATAAATGTAGCTTTTATTAATGATTTTAAATCGATCATTGTTGCAGGCATTATAGTTGGGAAAAGTGCCTGTCCACAATGGCCGATTTACGGGTGTAGCCGTTCGTGCGATAAATATATGTTGCGTCCAGATACCGCCTACTCTGAGAGGGAGTTGTATACTCTGCCTGTTAACTCGAATGCAGCGGTTTATTTGTGGCTTGTGTACCGTAGATAAGTACGTCTTAAAAGAAACAGAAGTCGACGATTTAGCGTGCATCAAGGTCTACAGAATCTACGTAGCATATGGTAGATTTTAGAATTATATAGAAGCATTACATATACCCTTTGTGTGGTTTATGCGAAACAAATAATTATTCTATTCTATGGCTACTTTTTTAAATTAATTAATAAAAAGTCCCATATCAAAATTATTACGCTACGTTTTAAACTGAATATATTATACACGCCACGGACACGTGCGTCGTTTTGGAAGCAACTTGTTTAGTATCTGGACTCGCACAGCATACGCGCCAAAGAGTATATAAAAACTACGTAATAAGAGGCGGCGAGAGGCGAGATCTTCCATAGATATATAGCAAACCCGAATTTTGTATGAAGTTTGGCTTAAGTCACACAAGACACTTGACAGCAATTATAGTAAAAAGGTGTAACCCGTTTAATTCGAAAGCAGGTCTAAAGGCATTCAGATTTAAGGCAACTAGTGTCAAATGATTTGGGTGAATAAAAAACAAAGCAAACTTAACACTTATTTTTTTATATAAATGTTGCGCCAAACTGGTTCGTGCTTATTACAAACCAGGGAATGCAATACATACATACATACATATCTTCACGCCAAGTGCCTTACGGGGTAGGCAGAGAGTATCGAGTACCAGACCTCACGATCCTGACAAACCTGTCTTGCTTCCTTCACATTCATTACCCTTTTCATACAAACACGCCGGTTTCGGAGACTCTTGACACCACCCTCGGATAATATTCGATTGATCTGATCGTGAAATGTCAGCCTTGGTCTCCCCGGGTACCTACATCCATCCACATTCGCATTGTATATCTGCTTTGTCAATCTTTTATCTGTCATTCTTTCCACATAAGGAATGCAATAAGTCTTTATAATTTGTGAGGGAATGTGACACATCATCTGGACGAATTCTATGTAAATCAAGTGTCTCGAGATAGCGCTAGCGCGCGTAATATTATTTCTCCGCGCGTAAAACATACTTTCTGGGCAGGCTCTTAGAGTTAAAAATATATATCTACTCATATTTTTCATTTCAGTGCTATGCTAACGTCCTTAAATATGAAAAATGTAACTTTTTCAATAATTCTGTTCGTCTTTCAAAGTAAAATGTCCTCGGACATGACGACCTGTCTCTTCTGCCATGAGCGCCCGCTGCTGAATTTTTAAAATTTTTCGTATCATTTGTTGGGGATTTGTTCCGTGATTGCTTAGATATTTTAAACTAAATTGAATATTTTTTTTCAATGCAAAGGGAAAATTGCTCAAAAAGTGAAATGTTTTCAATATTTATAAATTTTCTACTTTGTTTATTTGCTTTTAAGTATGTTTTGTAATATCAGTTGTGTACAATTAAGAGTTAATAATAACTTTATTATATCAAAATTCATGAAATTATCAAACTAGCATATGGCTTTGCCCTGAATTATTTAGATATTTTTAAAAGATGACCTGTACTTTCAAATGTTTCTCGACTTTCCGGATTTTAGTTATTCGGTCACTTTATACTGAGTGTTGTTATGTTTGTAATTTCTGAACTATAAAACAAAAAAAAAAAACAAAAAAAAGATTTTTGACAAAATTAAATTTTGACCTTTATTCCTCTCCCATGGAAATCGCGGTATAAAAAGTAGTTTATAACCTTTCAGTATCTACCAGCCAAATTTCATCGGTTCAAAGGATTTAGCGTCAAACGCAGTCATTGTTTCAACAGACAGAGATATAGCCCGGTGAAGTTGTAAAAACCTCGCGGTTAGCAACAAATTAGCCATTCAAAAAAAAGAACAGACAGACAAAAATTCTGAAAATGTGTTCTGATTTTCCCATTTTAATCACCTGCACTTTATTTTAAACATTTTAAATGCATAGGATTCACTCATCTACATACAGTTTTATTATATGTATAGATCACCAATGAAAGTAATATTGCTTCATTTAGCTTCAGTTTTCACAATTCGTTTTTGTTACAACGACAAAGAAATCGCTTGAAATTTATAACAAAATGCAGAAGTCGCTTGAAAATTTGAACACATATTTAAAAAAGGTACATACATCAAAAGCTGCATACCAGAACCGACAGACGAGAAAGCATTATTTATGATTTTATCTCGAAACAATTTCATAGAAAACGTACATATTTCAATCAGTAACGTCGGGGGTCGTTATATCGTTCGCAAACGCGATCGTAAAACAGAACTACTTTTTGCACTTTAGGTGCCATTATTCTTTACAGCTGTAATACAGGGTGCTATCGTTGAGATATCAAGTTTTGAATATTGCACAGAGCTTTTATTATTAAATCGCAATTTCGTGAAAAGTTAGCACCCTGAATTCATATTGTAAAATATGTTATGCATTTCATTCGCCTTTTTTAGCTAATGCAAAGGAGGGTATTCCACACTGATACTTAAATGTGAAAGACTGTCTGCCTGTTTTTTTATGACAATGGAAGGCAAACAAGATTTCCTGATGGTAAGAAATTCACGCCACCTAGAGACACCAAAGGTGGTAATGGTACGTTGCCAACCTGAGGCCGGGATGTTAGGCCTCGAGCAAAAGTATGTTTACCGGCTACCTTTCCGTCTAAACCGGAACACGTCAACGGCAATCATTGGACGTTATGGCGACAGGAATAGGTAAGGCGATGGTACCAATCCGGGCGAGTCGCTGCGAAACTATACCATTTAGTACGTCACATTGTTACACTTTCACGGCTAAACAGCTTGACTGATTTTGATGAAATTTTACAGGCATGTAAATAAATACCTGTAATTTATTAATGCAAAATAGAAATGATTAAAGACCGCAAGCTAATCGCGTTCGCGATCGTAAAACAGTACTACTTTTTGCACTTTTAGTGCCATTTTTCTTTACAGCTGTAATGCAGGGTGCTATCGTTTAGATATCAAGTTTTGAATATTGCGCAGAGCATTTATTATTAAATCGCAATTTCGTGAAAAGTTAGCACCCTGAAGTCATATTACGAGTATAAAAGATGTTATGCACTTCTTTCGCCTTTATACCGAATGCGGAGCAGGGTATTCTATACTGATATTATAAATGTGAATGTCTGTTTGTCTGTCACGCTTTCACGGCTAAACCGCTTGACTGTTTTTGATCAAATTTGATGGGCATGTAAATAAATACCTGTAATTTATTCATGCAAAATACAAAATAATTAATGTCCGCAAACTATGGCATTTGGGGTACCGAAGATTAAGATTTTTTTAATAATAAGTAAAAAATAGTGTTCCTTATTAATTTTATTTCTAGTAATCCTTTGAAGTTTATAACAATTTCAATATGGCCTTTGACTTGAAGTTGATGTAGTTGAGTTTTATATTCCCATTTTTATATTAAGTACCCATTCGTTTTGTATTCATCTGTCTGAGTCCTCTGAAACATTAGGCACTCGTTTTTCTCAACTCGTGTTATTTCTACCTAATTTCATTATTATTTTCATAGGAAGTTAATCCAATTTGTTAAAATAGGCAAATAAATATTAAAAATAAGATTTAAAATTGTAGGAGAGGAGTAATTATTGTACATATAGTTATTAAATAATACTAAACGTTTTATTTTTGTGATTGGAAAAATCAGTTTTATTAATTTGGTTGTAAATTATTATTTTTAATAGAATGAGTTGGTAAATGAATTGGTGAGTTATTCAATGATAAATAAGGTATGGCATGATCCATCCACCCCGCGTTGGTCCGGGCTCCTTTGTAGAATAGACCAACTGCCTTCCTGCCAGGCAGCTCGTAAAAGGTGAGCATAGGCTCACCGTCACTAACACCGTGATATCTTACTAGGTGGTAGAGTTTCGCAGCGACTCGCCCGGATTGGTACCACCGCCTTACCTATTCTTGCCGCCACAACGTCATGACGTGTTCCGGTTTGGAGGGTAAGGTAGCCGGTAAAACTGACTTTTGCTCGAGGCCTTACATCCTGGCCTCAGGTTGGCAACGCACCATTACCACCTCTGGTGTCTCTAGGCGACGTGAATTTCTTACCATCTGGAAATCCGTCTGCTTGATTGACTTCCAATATTATAACAAAAATATGGTATGAGTTTTTTTCTGATATATAATTTCAAAATAATTATTATCAGACATAATATTATATTATCAGAAAGGTTGTTCCATAATCTAACCTTAAATGCCAGAAGTACGCTAAAACTTTTTCCCTGTATTGGTCCGGGTTCCTACGCAGAATAGACCATCTGCCTTACTTCCAGGAAGCTCGGAAAAGGCATTCATAGGCTTACCGTCACTTACACCGTGACATCTGATTAGGTGGTCGAGTTTTGCACCAACTCGCCCGCCTTACCTATTCCTGCCCGCCATTACGTTAGTGTTTGCCGTTGATGTGTTACGGTCCAGAGGATTAGGTATCCGGTAAACTTACTTTTGCTCGAGGCCCAACATTTCTATTTCAGGTTGGCAACGCACCATTACGGCGACGTGAATTTCTTACCATCAAAAAATCTGTCTGCTGGTTTGTCTTCCAATACCAGATAAAAATGATATTAACTAAGCATCAATGCTTAGTAGGTATGAAATAATTTAGTAAATAGTATAAAAATGTAAATAAAGTAAGGTTAAAAACGCTATATAAAAAGTAAAAAGTTGAATAACTTGAAAATCATTAAAAGTAGACCCCTCTTTTGAAGTTTATTTTCGATCATGAACATTTAAAAAATTTCGGGCTGTCACTTATACGAGTAGATGAGCGACATTCTATATTAATACCTTCCGTCGACAATTATTGTCAGTCAAAAAATGAATGCTTAAGACTGCAATATATTTCCAAAAATTAACTTATTGTTAATAGTCCGCTGGTACTGTGCCTAAAAGTACCTATAATGATGATGAGGATATATATCCAACTTGCATGAAATCGAGATTCAAGAGTAACCCAAATAGCTTATCAAATATTAGATATCTCTCTGCAAATTATGTATATTTTTAAACAAGCAGAAAGTAGATACCTATTTTATGTATAAAAACTGTCACTAATGCGTTTCTATCTTTAAAAATGTGAAATTCCAACTTGAAATGTATTTTAGCTATGAAAACGAATATGAAATGTATTATTAAGAAACATTTTTATGGTTTTCAAAGCAGCGTGCATCGAAATAAAATCTTGTTAGTCTTTGAATATGAAAACACGTGAAAAAATCTGTGCCTTGTTTTAGCAAAGCACTGAAATACAAAAACTAATCCTTAAATACCGTGTGTGTGGTCCTCGTGTAATCTTCTTCCATGAAAAAGCAGCTAATCCAGTTTTATAATACTTCTTTATGAATTTTATAAATAATGGTAAGTGTAAGTCGAATTGTTTGGTTCTGTTTTTTATACTAGCTGGGCCGACGAACTTTGTGCAGACGCTTAATTATCTTTAGATATAAAAATTAATGCCACTTTTCGTTGTAATTTTATAACTCAAGAGCGGGCTCACCTATCCAAACCAAATGTTTAGGCTTTGTTCAGACTATTAAGCAAATGGTTTATGTGAATTTTGCATAAAATCGGTCGAGTGGTTTTTCATTTATCACATTTTTTGTAACAAATGAATTCAATAAATGGCGGATCATTTTGTTAATGGGTATTTTTCAGTCAAGTTGAATTTTTTTTCAGATGGGGATTGTTCTCTTCTGTTGTAAACTGAAAACTGTTGTTTATTTCTTTTCTTGTCATGTCATTCATGCATGGCCAGTTACTTTACTCTTTGCGAAGCATGTACCTACCGGGCCGCTGTATCGTATATTTTGTAAATCGTTTTTATAGTCAATCTGCTTTTTGTGGACCAATTCAAAAATCAAATTCGGTCAAATGGACTACGTAAAAAAAACCGTATTCAAAATCGGTCTATTTGTGTTTGCAGTTACTGACCGAATCTATTAGCATTTACGTGCAGCCTGGATACACAAAAGAGGGCATCGGAATGTTGACAACATTAGGGTGGCATGGTAAACTATTTTTGCTTGTAAGTTTGTCGACAATAACGAAATTTCGAGCCAACCTAAGTAAACAAATGGGTACTTAAGGTAAAAGTTTTCATGTTATTATCAAATTATAAACAAGCGGATTTGCTGTTTTTTATGTTTGTTACTAATTTTGTCCTCTAAACTAAAACACGAAAATGACAAGCACTAATGTCACAAAACATAAGAAAAAAGAAGTGGTACTAATCTGTTAGAGTTGCTATAGTCTAACCACTCTTTCTAAATATTTTAAGCCTTCGACTTAAAAAGAGGGGTGTTATAAGTTTTACGCGTGTGTATCTGTGGCACCATAATTTTAAAAGAATGGATCGATTTCAATGCAGATGTTTTCTTTGTTTGAAAGCTGAGATCATCTCGATGTTTCTTAGCTTCATTACACGTACGTTATTTCATTATTGAAGTGAAAACTTCTTTAGCGGCCGTTGAGCATACTTTTTTTGGAATGGGTGAAAATTTCTAAACTCGCGTCAGGACTCGTGACCCTGATCGAAAGTTCGTAAGACGGCGCAGGCACTTGCGCGAATGTTCGTGTTGTCATGTTTGTGTGCGATAGCGCAATAAATGAATATTGTTTTCTACCACATAAATTCTTTCATACTTATAATTGAAGCAATTAGTGAAAAGTTACCTAACTATTCCAAAACTTCAAAAATGCACAACGTTAATCTTCAAGTTTTCACTTGCCGGAACTCCCGGAGTGCAACCCGTCTTTTTTATTTTATGATTGTGTTAAAATTGAAACCCTTGTAATATCTTTCAGCATTAGTAATGTTCTCGTCTTTGTTAGATCGGAAATATAATTAATTATTACACGTAAACTAAAACATAAGTTAGAATGACTGACAGGCGGTGCAAAGTTTGAGAGAGGAGCACCAACCACCAAATGGGGCCTGAATGTTGTGGTTTGTAAACTCTAGCTCTGAGTTTAGCAAAACGCTTCACATGTAATTTTTAATGGGTACTTTAGTTACAAAACATCTAGTAGAAAATCATCAATTCCTCCTATTTTTTTTACGATATTTGAAGGCAAACAAACGGATTTCCTGATGGCAAGAAATTCCCGTCGCCTAGAGACGCCAAAGATAGTAATGGTGCGTTGCCAACCTGAGGCCGGGATGCTAGGCCTCGAGCAAAAATAAGTTTACCGGCTACCTTACCCTCCAAACCGGGACACGTTATGACGTTATGGCGGCAGGAATAGGTAAAGCGGTGGTACCAATCCGAGTGAGTTGCTGCGAAACTCTACCACCTAGTCATACGTCACGGTGTTTGTGAAGGTACGCCTATGCTCGCCTTTTACGAGCTGCCTGGCTGGAATGCAGATGGTCTATTTTGCAAAGAAGTCCGAACAACGATACATTCAACGGAAACAATACTCTGATTCAATGAAATGTCGTGACTTACTTTGCGGAAGTCCATTAGCGTCTCGTGAAGTAACGCTATTTAAATTGGTCGGCAAAATATTTCATTGATAGAGTTGTGTGAAACCTTAATTTTACTGTAAAGTACTTACACTTTTACACTTCTTTCACTTACACGCTGGGAAAATTCAAAGTCAAGACGTCATTTAAAGGTTTGAATTGTCCCTAAATATTCTCTACTCGAATGTAATCGCCTCTGTGGTCTAGCGGTTCAGTTGTTGAACTTGAATGCATGAGGTCCTGGGTTTGAATCCCGGGTCGGGCAACAAAAGGTAATTGGGTTTTTCCAAAAACAATGTTGCTCGCGATAGGATATGTGCCCGGTTGGCGATAGGCTTGCCACCTATCACATTGTGGGACTTAGTATCTTCGGCTAGTCGTGGGTACCCTGGTAGTGCCTCTGCCTACCTGTTCGGGGATGTGGGCGTGAAGATACTTACTCGAATGTTCAATGGTTGTCAACTTGACTTTGAGGCTACGGGTAGTATTATTTTGGTTTCTCATTTTTTGGTGATGAATGGAAATCATTGATAAGCACTCGATGGTGTCTGCCTACCCCGCTAGGGACTTGGCGTAAACATATGTATGTATGTATGTTTTAAGTAACAGGTTTTTAGTTTAGAACTACATACTTAACATAATCCGTATAATATTACCAAATAACTCGACATACGAAATGTAGAGACGCATTGAATGAATGAATTGAATGAAGGGGGCTGATTATACAACGTGTAACATAAGTCCCCAAAACCGCTTCAGGAGCAGATTCGGGAAACTGTACGAAACCCTATGCCGGTAGAACGGAGTTTGTAATTGTAAAACTGAAGCATCTAGAGGATTCTGAAATTTTAGAGACGATCTAGCCTTAAGTATCAGCTGTTTGAGTTGAATGCCCTGAATACCAGGAGCGCAGTATTGTTTGTACACTGCATTTTCTAGGGATGCGCCAATTAAAAAGTTTGTTCACAAATATTATATCGATATTTTTTAACATTATCGATAC